>VZTT01064933.1:0-38726 GCA_013400855.1 Buphagus erythrorhynchus | reverse complement strand
GAGGAATGGTGAGGAATGGTGAGGAATGGTGAGGTATGGTGAGGTATGGTGAGGTATAGTGAGGAATGGTGAGGAATGGTGAGGAGTGGTGAGATGCCCCAACTCACCTGCTGCTGTGGCAGTCGCCGGTGTGCGGGTCACAGCTGCGGGCGCAGTCGCAGGGACGGCAGCCATAGGCACTGAAGCCCCAGTAGCCAGGGAGGCAGTGGTCACAGCGGGGCCCTGCCACGCCAGGCTTGCAGGGGCAGTCACCAGTGCTGGGGTCACAGAAGGTGCGGGGACCCAGGGCGAGCACGGCCGATCCCACGGGATGGCAGGAGCAAGCTGCAGGGGAGGGACACCGAGAGGGACAGAGCATCTGTGAGTGCACAACCTCTGCACCACAAAGGTGCAGGAGATGCCTGCAAAACTACCTCTCTGCCTAGGGACACCTCTGGGGTTTCTGAGCTTTTTTATCCCTCACCCTTACAAATCTGAGCAGAGTCTCCCTTTGGAATCTGTAGAATTTTAACTTTTGTGAGCTAGTTTTTAATTAGTCAACCTACCGTGGTGTCATGTTATGTTTTGCCAAACAGGCCTTTATTACTTTCCTTGCAGTGTCTGGATTCTAATCTGGCCAAGTATCCAGGGACGTGCCTGCCTCACTGTGATATTTAAGCAGCTGTGAGTTCTTCATTGCAAAAATGAACCAGAGCATAATTGCTTTTTAAAGTAATAACAACTGTCTTGCATCCAGGAGGTTAAAAAAACCCCTCAGAACAGTAATTTGAATTCAAGTGAAGGCTGAGCAAAAAGTACTCCTCTGTCTCTGTCTGATTTTTAAAACCATCAATTAAAACCACCGGAAAAAAGAATGAGGAAACTGACAGCTCAGAGATAGGCTCTTGCATATTCTCCAGGACATGGTTTTGCAGAAAACACATCAGAAATTCCATCTGCTCTCTTTTTTCTCTCACAGCCCTTTGCATCAGAACAATGCACTAGAAGTGTGCTGGGCCATACTGGGTTCTCACAAAGGATGCAGTAAAATAGGTGGTGTGAAGTTTTCCTTACCTACTCCTTAGGGTTTTTTTACATAAATATCATTTATGTCGGTTACAAGACTACTTCCCCCCACAGATGTTAATGTTTTCAAAGAACAGAAATACAGTTATCAAAAGCATGAGCCAAATCTCTGACCATGTGGCCATGTCAGCAAGTGATCCTGTGGCCCACAGGACCAGTAACTGGGTGACTTGTGCTCTTCTCACCTCAGGGTTTGGTCCTCTGACCAGGACATGGTACAGTCAGCCTTACACTTTATGGCAAAATATTCCCTGCTGAAAGACCTTTGTCCAAAGCTTCATTTATATAAAATTAAGTTTCCTGAGAAAATTATACCTGTAGGGAATATTTTCACTAAATTCTAATACCAGTCTTTCTATTTTGCAACTCTGAACGCAATAGAGCAGGAAAGCCACTACAGACAACATATTTCTTTCTCTTAAAATACTTATTGCTGCAGACATACACTTAATTTTGCTCTGACAACATTTTTGTGGTTTCAGGAATCTGACATACCTGGAGTATAGTTTCAAAATATTAAAGGATAGATTAATACTGGCAGTTAACTTAGAGGCGACTATGATTCTAACATCTTTGCCAAAGTAATCCCCAAATTTTCCCCACCCTTGCCACTCACAAACAAATATAATTATATAAAATTAAAAGATTAGAAAGCCTCTCCACAAACTGCGTAAGTAGCTGCAGGCAGTAAACTCTGGTACCTTTAATAGCATAGTTTTCAACAGTACACACTGAGACTTGCATACCTTTCTCCTGAAGTCTGTGAAGTGTTTTACACCTGATACATATAGCCAAATGCTCTTTTTCTACTAGATGAGGAGGGTATTTCTGGCATTCCTCAGGCCCTTCAGGGGAAGTATCAGGCACTTAAGGCTCTTCTATTCTCCTCCAGTTAATGAGATAAACCCACTGTGCAGCCAGAGATTTGGTCCTGTTTTGGTCAGGTTTCACCTGAATTTTACACACAACCCCATTGGGGTTGGAGCTTTTATGTTTTAGACAATTCTTTTACACACTTTTTTTTTCTAATATAAAATTTAACATCAGTGGCAACTAACTCTACAGTGAAGCAAGAATATTAAATTTACAAAAGCTGTTATGAAAAAGAGCAGCAAACTCATAGGCAATTAAAAGACAACTAAAAATGAGGATGTAGTTGGCAATACTTTTTAATAAAAGCCACAAAGAGATGCGTTGTAAAGGCTGGTAATTTCTAAGAGGCCTGCATATCCATTTCCATGGATCCCATCCTTCCTGGCTGCTCCTCAATGAACCACCAAGGTGTCAATCCGCTTTCCAATGGTGGCTGGCAAACTGAAGGTTTCTGCTCTTGGATCTTGGGTGAAGGCCCAAGATGACACTAAAAGGCATTCATCTGAATGGTTTGGGTGACAAATTTTCAACATAATAAATATTTGTGATGGGCTGCAGTGGGAACTTGCTGAGCAATGCAGATATAAAGTGAAGCCCATCGCTACGCACCAAGCACAGAAATGAGGCTCTAGAGCTCATTATAGTGTGTTATATCACATTTGAAAGAAATGCATGGAAAAAGGATGGAGTGCTTCCATACTATGGCAAGGGCAGGAAAGAAAAGATTGCAGGACTGATTATACAATGTTTGAAAGCTGGAGCTATTGAGCCCTCATGGGCAGCTGTGCTGTGTTGGTTTTAGACCCCATTTTCCTCCTTCCACACAATCTGCAGCTCACTGTAGCACAGGGAGTAGGAGACCCACATCCAGGAAGGTGAGAGGAGCAGCTGACCAGCAGAAAAAGTACCTACAGACAGTGTTGGATGGCATTTCATTGTGGATACACAGGTGCAGACTATAAGACCCTCAGTGTGAGGCTTCTGCACAGTGCCTGTATCATGCACCGTGGCCACTTCCCCAGAGAGGCTGGGAGTCTCCACAGCCAAGGGAGCTCCTGCGAGAGAAGGAATGGCTGGGCCTCAGTCTTGGACCAAGAGAAATCTTTGACAAGCTTGATCCTTTTGCTTTCTTTTTGATTTGTAGGCTGCATTGCTAAAAATGCCAATTTACCAGCCAGTACTACATAGCAGTATTCTGCATGTGACTTCCATGCACGCAGGAATTAACAGCTGCCGGTCCTGGCATTGCATGTGCTGACTAGGATGGAAAATCAGTGAGTGGGATGCCAGCAGAATTGGATTTCTCTGCCTTGGATTGGTGATACTACTGTGGTTTCCTCGGCTGCCAGCTAACCTTTGCAAATGACAAATATTTACCCTCAAAACCCTACAGCTGAAAAGCAAAATAAACTTGGCAATTATAAAACTCGATTTTATTGTCTGCAATTTTACTGTAGCTGAGGCTTAAAAGCTCATGAGGATGGAAAGAAAAGGACTCATAGGTAAGATGGAGGGAAAGAGTCATGAGATTGGTGTTTTAAACATTAGAATGTTCCATTTTATCAGGTACATACCTACTCCTGAGCAAACATTATATACACTCTTTGCCTACAAGAATCTTTAAAGTATCCTTAAAGATTATGGCTTAACAACTCCTTTATTTACTTTGACCTAGGTATTTTTAAATTTTCAATGGTTGAACAATAATGGTGTCTTGAGCCAGAAAAAAGCAGGCAATGCCATGGCTTTCCATGCATGTCCCTTGTTATTGCAGACCATGGCATGGTCCTTGGAAATCTTCCAGGCGTAGGCTGTAATTGATCTTATATAATTTAATTTAACAGTCATTAGTCATTTTCTATGGCCCTGCAGCTGCCATCTCCCCATGAGATGCCAGGTCCCTGGGTGCAGGAGCATTCCTGGCAGCAAGAGACCAGAAGTGAAGAGGTGAAGGGGTTTTAGGGAGGAGTACATTTGTGAGGGTTTGAAAAGCCCAGAGAGAAATCATCTGGGAGTTTGTAGTAACAGGGTCTCTGAAAAGAAAGCATTCAGATAATCCCTATATTTGTGGAATTCAGTTTCTGCTAGGAAAAGCTGTCTTCCTCAGATTCTTGAGGGAGTATCATGCTCTGCAATTAATAAATACCGGAAAAAAAAAGAGTGATGAAGTAAATGTACTTAATGCAGAAGTTAAATAAATGTAAACGTTTTCTCACTATACTCAAAAGTATCTTACAGTTCTTGTTAAATATATGTTATCTTTGGCTTTTAAATACCAGAGTTCATGGATATCTAGTGGTCCATAAAGCTGGATTGTTGCATTAAAGAGTAATGGAGGCACAGTTTTTTCTTTTAAAAATGTGTAAAGTGGAATGCCATGGGCCAGTGATTCAGAGATGAATGCAGAAAGCCAAGAGAACCAAGCACTGTCATATGTCAACAAAAATACCCATTAATCATCTAATATTGACAGCTTCCTCGGGCTCATAAAGGCGGGGAGAAACTTTTTAATCTAGCACCCTGGAATCTGGCTAACACATAGTTAATGATGTGATGTACTGCCTGACTTCATTAGCAGTGGTCTAACTTGCACACAGGCACGTGCACAGGGTTGGCAGCCTTCCCTTGGAGCTGGGGCTGCTTTGCAGCAATGTGTCCTGAGACCTCTTGTTTCCATCTGGCTTTGCAAGGAAGGAGGCTCTGTGCTGGCCAGCCCAGGAGGTGACATTTGACTTCCTCTTGGACCCTGCAAACAGCCACGGATTATGGACTGGGCATTCTGGCACAAGGACAAGCCTACAATGAGTCCCTCATGAAACTCCACCCCCTCAATGGACTGAATGAGCTGACAAAGGAGATAAGAGGCCATTTTTACTGCTTCCAAGGTGAAGAGTGGTGTTTTTAGGTGTCCAGAAAACCACACTCAACTAAGTGAAGCCAAAGCTTTACTTGTCTTCAATAGCCTCAGAAAAGTGCGTATTCTTCCCTGATGGGAGCTGGCATGTAAAGAATAACAGGAATTACAACCCTAGCAAAGGTACCAGAACCACAGTACAATGATGTTTCAGAGCTTGAGGGTCCCATGCAGCACTCATTTCAGTCTTCCATCCTGCATTATCTACCAGCAGTCAATTAATATTATTTGTTCTTTTTTTCATAACAGGGATGAAACCACGAGTTAGAAAAAAACATATAGCCTCTGCTCTGGGTCTAAATGCAAGACTTAAACATGTTTTTTTTTTCCTAATGAGACTCTAAAACAAAAGTTCATTGCCTAAGTTCTGGCAATATTTAAGAAGGAAAAATATCTGATGTTACAGATGAGACTTAGAACTTTGATGTATACAAGTAGGTAATGAAACTTTTTAAAGTCATTAAATTCACTGTTTAAAAAAATAAATTATTGTGTACATACTACAGCAGTGAAGGAATTATTTACACAAGCAATGAACTGTGGTCAATTCCGTTTCCATAAAGAGAACTAGGGTTGTAAAACAGGCAGCTCAGCTGTTGCTGCCCCTTCTTGCAATGAGTGAAAGGTGGAGAAGAGAAGGACCTCTGCAACAGACTGGTGGGGCTGCTGGGAATCTCGTGAGGATAATGTGCAGCAAGGGAGCAGGACAAAAGCAGCCATTCCCCACCAGATGTCAATGAATAAACTGAAACCTCACACGCCCTCCTGGTGCAGCTCCCCACTGCAGAAGGGTTTCCTCTTCCTCTACATGCAGGTACTTCTCCTCGAGAGGAGAGAGATGTGCTCAGTGTCTCCTCAAAAGACACAGGCAGGGTGTCAGTTTGATTTCTTTCTGTCACTTGTGAAGGTCCCCCTCATAGTAAGTGAGTCAGCGAGGAGAAATGTGGTGAAGCCAGGGGGCAGCTGTAGGCTCACAGATGAGGGCATGCCTGCACCCCATATTTAGCTGACCAGTGTAATGTTCTCAGCATCATTTGTGGATCTGGAGTCCCCCATGGTGAGTCACCATCCTCACAGTGGTCCCTGGGGAATGTGGCTTTTGGATTGCTTCTTTGCTTGGGAAAGATTTAATTTCACATGCGCCTGAATCATTGCTTTTAGTGTTGCCTCCTCAGTGTCCCACCTTCTGGAATATCACTTGTATTCCTGCCTGTCCTTCCATACCCACCTGCTGCTGCTGCAAACACGAACTGGTAGGCGATGCTATTTATCAGCTGCACCCCTTCTGGCTGAGGAACCTGATTCTGAGGTTGCAACAATCACCAAACAAGGAGAACATGAAAACAAGATGCAGCTTTTCCTCTCCAAAAATAGCAATAGGAGCAAGTAAATGAATCATTTCTCTTCCCCTGCTCTCAGGCTACAGGGATCCTTGGGACAGATTTGTCAACAGCATATGCAAACTTTCACCCTGCAAATATCACCACTGCTTTTTGCAAGCAGTATCACAAAGAGGATTCAAAGAGCTCCCTGTCCTTCTCTGAAGCAAGAAGATTGCTCCAAGGAGGGGCAAGAAGATCTCACATTTCGTTTGACACCTTCCCACTTGAGAAGCCCTGTGCTAGTACGAGGTCACTGACTCACGTTTGCAGGCGTCTGGGGCAGAGAAGGGCTTCCTGAGGTCGCGGTAGAAGCCCAGCTTGCAGCGCTGGCAGTGCTGCCCCTCCGTGTTGTGCTGGCAGTTGTCACAGACACCGCCGCTGCGATTGCCCGACGCCAGCCACGCATCCATGTCAAAATGACAAGTGTCAGCGTGCCCGTTACACTTGCATGCTGAGGCAAAGCCAAAGGGAACAGAAAGACTCATTAAGGCAGTGAGAGATACTGATTTATAGAAGAGACACAAAAAACAAACCATGTTTCGGAATGGGGACTCGACCTATGAACCTGTTATTCATTCGAGTGCATGAAGTATCACTACATTTTCATTTACATTCCCAACCTCTGGAGAGAACATTTAAGAAAGAGTATTTTCTTTAATTCTTTTATTTCCAATACAGGCTTTCCATTACAAGGATAGCCACAGGTGGTCAGGCCAGAACAGAGAGACTCACATTCAACAGGTCCTGCTGAGGAAGGATCCATCCCTCCCAGCTTTAGAAATCAGCACTGCCCTATCCAACATCTGCCATGAGGGTGCTGACAGGATGCTCCCTGCAGCTGATGGAGGACAAAGGCAGGTGGAGGAGAGGTGTGTGAGAGAGGACAAGCATCCTCCTTACCCTGTGCTGGCAGTGGAAGAAGTCTGCATGTCCACACGACCAAAGTCAGGGGTCAAATGAGATCTATTCCAATGCCTGCTCATCAAATGCTGCTGGTGTAAGTAGGAATTCACTGTCATTCCCTCAGGGATCATCCATACTGCAGTGAGCATCACCATAGCCCACATAGGCAGGCTGATGGTAGCTTAGGTATGGACATCATCGTAGCCAGGGCAGGATGGAACTCAGCAGATCTGCAAACCTTCCTGGGATGGTGTGGTTAGTCCTCAGCACCCTTCTGGCTAGACTGCTGCTCTTACTGAAGCAGATGGCCCCATGACCTCTGCATTCCCCTGCTTCCAGCACTCACCCTGGGTATCCTCCCTGGCACTGCAGAACCGATCTTCAGATCTCCAGAGCCCACAGCTCCTCCTGCCCTCAGTGCCCAGGGGTGAGCAGAAAGGCTAAACCAACAGGCATCATGGTCTGGTGAGGATTGCCAAGTGAGGGGCTGTGCAAACAGGGCTGTCCTTGCCACACAAAGGTGTGGTGGGTGCTGGGCAGGGGCGTGGAATGGCTCTTCTCTCACTGAACTGCTTGGAAAGCACCTCTCCACCACCTCAGCATGTGCTGCCTCTTGGACACATGGGAGAAAGGCACACATGGAGGAAGCATGTCACTGTGGCAGAGGATCTGGAGACACCATTCTTGACTGGCTACTTACACTGGCACTCTTTGGGGGCTCCAGTCTTGCCATCGGCAGCCTGCCAAGGCTGGTCGTTGTAGAGAGGGGCGCAGTGCTGGCAGTGGGACCCTGCAGTGTTGTGCTTGCACATGCATTTCCCATGGACCTAGCAGGGGAAAGAGAGCAAGGATCACCCACAGCAAAGGCCAGAGTCTCAAGGGCACAAGCAATGCCCACACACAGGAAATAGCATGCCAGCTACATGCTATTGCATTGACTAGAAGGAGGGATATAGCATGATGTCCAGTTCAGCCAAGGGCAAATATTCTGTAATTACACTTTTGGTTGGGTTAGTATGTGTAGATCTGCATGTCATGGTATTGTATAATTGTACAATTTTGCGTTTTTTTTTTTCCTTTTTTTTTTTCCTTCTTTTTTTATTTTTTTCTTTTTAAGATCTAAAAGGGTCTTTAGCAGTTTCCAGATGCAGCTTGAATTTCCAGGAGAAATTTAAAAAATGCCAGGATTCAAAGCATTCTTGGGAAACACTGTAAAACCTTTCTTTTTTTCTCTCTCATGAACATGAATACACCTTTTCAGGAATAGAGCCTACAATCTCAGCACCCAGCTCTGTGTGTCCAGCTATCCAGCATAAATAAGTATGAGAAAAAAGAAAATCAACCTCCTGAAACATAAATATCTACTCATCCTAGGCAGAATTTTTGCCCCACAAAGGAAGAATCAAGGATAGCACAAGGCCTGTGACTGACTATACTCGGACATGCTCATGACAGATAATTTAGCAGCTAGACAGCCCAGTGGAAGGGGGTAATTAGAGATGAAAAGCCAGCACAGCACAGTTGGTGCCAGCTGCCCTGTCAGTCGCTGGCATTACTCACCCTGTTGGCAAATGCAAAGAAAACAGGATGTAGCCAGAGGGCACGAGCAGCCCTGCAGTGCCTGGGAGCAACAAGATCAGGCTCTGCAGCAGCATGGCTCTGCTGGCAAGGCTGGAGGCCTTTTTCCATGGAGCATGGCAGGTAGCTACCTACTGTAGCTGTTTTGATATGTGCCTGTGCTTGCAGCTTTACTCTGCTCCACATTTTGCTTTTAAATGCATCAGCTTATCCTGCTGCTCATGGTCGAGCTATGCCCTGCCAGCATGGCCTTGTGCTCATGCCACAACTTGGCCATAAAGCCAAGGGAGATGCACCAGCTGCCGGCTGCTTTTGGCATCGAGAGGAACACAGGGTGGTTGGGGTGCCTGGTGATCCAGCCTGGAGCTGGGGCATGGCTTTAACTGCTGCTAGAAGATGCTGCCTTCTGCACAGTTTAACTTGTGGTTTTGCAAGTGTGCTGTTCCTAACTGCATGAGACTGCCACAAAAATGTTCCGGTAAACAAAACAGAAGAGGACCTTGAACATGTTGTAAACAGCTCCTGCTTGTTACATAGGTGCACACACACACCACACACTCCTGGCTAATGATGACTTTCTGGTGTATTCATTTGTAATGGATAGATTTCAGCTGCTATCTCACAGGAGTCAAATCTAACCAGTACAGATAAAATTTCAAAACTGACCCAGAAAGTCCTTCAAAGACTTTTAAGCAGAAATGAAAATAGCAAGATATTTCAAAAACTTCTTGAATTCATTCCTGCCCTATTAAAATGTCAGGTCATCAAAAAATACAAAACAGCAACTGGGCTTTGGATAGGTACAGATGGAGTCAGAATGCACAAGCATCTAAGCTAAAGTGAAAATACTAAGCTAACATTGTTTTCTCTGCTATCTGGCCTCATCACATGTATTAGTTGGTCTCACTGCAGATACTACTTGGTCTCTCTGGCTTACCATATTGATTTAAGCTTAAATGTGTGCTAATGTTTGAAAAGAATGAGAACTAAATATAGAAAAGAAACAACAAATTTGCAGAGGGTATATTTAGTTCTTAATGTGTGTCTTGTGTTTTCATTTTTTCATTTTTGCTGCCACCAACAAAATGTTCTTCAAACTCTCGAATACCTCCCTTTCCTAAATTACCACTCATCAATAAATTTCTCTTTCATATTCTTTAGGCAAGGTCCACACACAAAGCAATGTTACAGAGTCTCTTCACACACATTTAAAAGCATACACACCTGCATGGAAACAGAACATGACTAAACCTGTACTGGTCATCATCAGGCAGTTTTGATGGTGTCCTAAATCTTTGATGCCTCTTTTGGTAGGAGTTTCTTGCAAGCCCTTTAGCCATTGAGTGGTTAGGGCTGGACATGTTGTACTAGCCTGAATCACATCTGTGGCCAGAGTCATCCTCCAGAAATCCTTCCACAGGACTTTCCTAGCTGTAAGGGCAGAGGCACCCACCAGACCCAGGACATACATGATCAGGAAGGGAAGGTGACTGGAAGGAGTCAGAGGGTGCCATGGTCAAAAACAGGGAGTCCTTTGCTGCTTTTTCAATCATAATGCTAAAGGGAGAAGGACACTGGCAAAGAATTGCAAACAGAAATTGTCTCAGACATGGGGACACTCTGGATTACTGTTGGGATGTGTGCTCCCCCTTTCTGTGCCCACAGCCTGTAGCCTCACCCTCCAAGTTCAGTTTGCTCCTTGCCAAAGCCACACAAAGAATCAGTGAGGACCCAATCAATCATCCAGAGGCTGCTCAGCATTAATAATCCAAAAACTCATCTGAAACTAAGCAGCACCTCAGAAATTCTCAAAGGATTAAGCATCCTAAGACACCAGCAGAGAGCAAGGCAAAATGCCTCACCAAGGAGCATTCATGGTTCCAAAGAGCAAGAGCTTGGATTTACTGAAAGCCCAAGTACTGTATAATAGAGCATGCTGCATTGCTGGAATAAAGGAAGGTGGGTGAAAATAAAACAGAATAGGATGGGTATCCCAAGAATCTGCTGTGCCACCAGTAATTTGGCATGCAAAACTAGTAAGTAAACCACTGAACAGCTGTGCACCAACATATTAATCTGTATGTGAACTCTAAGGAAAGAGGTTGTATATAATTTAAAAACTTGCAGCAATGGAAGGCTTGTGGTCTCTCATGCTGTGGCAAGGAGAGCTGCAAAAGAGCCAAGTTGGAGATGATGCAAATCAAGCCAGCTGGTGTTTATCCAGATAGACTCAGAGGCAGAGCATGGCATGACACTCCTGGTATTGATTGCTTGTAAAGGTGCCATGCACCTGGGCAAAAGGAAACAAATGGTCTGTCTGAAAATCTTAAAAAACAACAGAATAGCATGATCCTGACGTCTGTGTAAAGGCAAGGGCAGGACCAAGGCCTGTAGGCTTGGGCTCCTGCCTGACTCAGTGGGTGCTGTCCAGCTGGGCCAGGAGGAACATGTTCCCCGTTCTTACCATAAGGGATTCTTAACTTATCAAACTGCTTTGCAGTTTCCTTTCTTCAGGGTTTATCACAACCAGCCTCCATCAGCTGCTCCCTCCCAAGGGCAGATCCCACTGTACATCCCACATGCCCAGGCTCACCTGGGCAGGACCCAGCATGGCTGTTCAGTAGCCCAGCCTGCAATGCACCTTGCACTTTGCAAACCTGTGTGCCCCTGCTCACTCCATCCTAGGAAGGCAGCCAGGTCTTCTCTGTAATCTTCCTGGGGACCTCATGGAAATATACCTTCCGCTAGAGCAGAAGTTCCACCTGTATATTCAGAATTCACCTAAAGGCAGACATGGCATTTCTGACATTCAAACAAAACCATCATCTCAGTGGGATTCATGTTTGGGTGAACACCTGCAGAGGCATGGGATGCAATGGCCTGGCTGACCCCGCTTCTGTATCAGAAGCAGCTACCCAGTCTCCAATCTTTGGGAGTAAGCTTTGGAAAAGGCAGCAGGTTTCCCAAGTCCGACGCTGCCGTGCCTTTACAGCACTGCTACTTAAATGGGCTGAGAAAACTTTGCCTCTCCAAGGTCTCCTCAAGTTTCATGGTGGCCTCAGCCCCTCTCAGCCAGGTAGAGCGTGGGGTGCAGACCCACTAAGGAAGAAGCTAAAGAGCTAAATGGGCAGTCAAACCGAAGGAGGAGAGGGAAACAGAACAGTCTTTAACAGCTTGCTTCTCAGTGCAACCATTTAGTTAGCACCTTCTTTCCCATATTCCTTTTCCACAGAAGTTTAATGAAAAGTCAGACCTAAGTGATTCAAAAACCTTGTCTCAGGCTGAAGTATTTGTTCTCTTAGAATAGCATTACAATGACTACCACCCAAAACAGGTCTGCTTTAAAATGTCTCTCCAACCTAGCTTTATTCCACTGAAGAAAATATCTTCTTTCTTTTACATAATTCCAGCATGACAGCAAACATTTCTATGCATTGGAAACAACAAAAAAGCTGGATACTAGCAAGCCCTTTCTTGCAGCCCATAGGTAGACATGCATTTGTTTAGTTATAAAGAAATACTATGAAGCTAGAAACACGAGAAAGATAGGACAAGAAGGGGTAATACAAGGAGAAGTGGCAGCAGGTGAAAAACAGCCAACAGACTGTCTACACTGAGCAAAATTAATGTCTGTAAGAGCTGTAGGGGGGCCACTTGCAAGACTGGTCTGCCATGCAAATACCCTGTCATGCCATGGAGCAGCTGGGAGACGGGGCTGAGAAAGCAGCCCAGCATCTCTGCTTGGACACAGGGTAGTCTGGGGAAATGATGTACCTGGCCTTCAGGATTTCTCCAGCATCTCAGCACCTTTCTGAAGGCAGAGTGTGATCCCTGTGCATTGACAGTGGAAAGAGCACATATTTTCCTTCCCTTTTCATTCACCTCAACTTACAGTTAGCTGTAAGGCATGCCCACTAGGGTCATTATGGAGCATCACTAAGTGTACAAACACATTTCCCAGTGTGTCTCACTTCTTTAAGCATTCACACGGCTCCTGACTCATTTAAACAGCAAGGCCTTCTCATAACATTTTTCATTTTGTCATGGGGTCTTTATATCCCAGTTCACTTTCACACTGCTCCCCTTCTTAGCTTGACAGCCCTGTTGCAATGTCAGTCATTAGAGGGCACAATGCAAACACTGTTACAAAAGTTGCCTTCTGTAAGATAAATGAGCGACTGATTTCTCTATACAAAGACAGTTGCTAGGGCATGCTTCCTTCCAGAGCCTTTTGTTGCCAAATTATAACCTTCCAGCGCTTCCTTTCAGATTGCAAATACATAGGGCTTTTTCTTTAGTTGAATCCTATAAAATCCTTTTCCCCATATTTATCATGTTGACAAAGACTGCTGCACTGGGGGAAAAATGCTTTCAGTCACCTGTTATGAATTGATTTATATTGTAAGAACTCACCCACTATATGGAGTCCAACACAAATGCACACTAAAAGACAATCAATATCCCAACGACCTGATAGCATAAACAGTCTAAATAGCTGGGAGGGGCAACTGCTTTTAATAGAATTTCCTTTTTGGAACTGCTAAAACTGTATTTTTTCTCTCTCTTGCTCTTTCTTTTCTTTTTTTTTTTTTTTTTTTAACTTTCAGGGAAAATGGGCATGATACTAGCCTAAGGGAAAATGGCAGCATTCACACTGAGTCTCTAGCCACAGCTTTTGAACTGTGTTGTGCTCAAACTGCTGTGCCAGTTTTAGAACCAATGCCTACTGGCGGCTGTCAGCACACGGGGAGGTATTCTTTTCCCAAAGCACCAGACTACTAAATTTATGCATGAGAAAATTCTCATATCCTATCTTGTTCTTGTGAAAGAATACAAAGCTTGTTGTCCAGGGTGTGGGGGCTGTGTGGTGAGGTTATTTTAATTCCTTGTACAATAGCCTCCTGTCAGCATTGCTCTGGAAGACCTTGAACATCTTTTGATGTCAGTAGCTTGATAACAATTTATAACAGCCGCTGAGTTGGCCACATGGGAAGCATGGGGGGGAATATTCACCTTGCCTAACTACACAGAAGTGCTTTAGCAGAGTATCTTAGTCCACCCAGGATCCCAACCTTCATAATTATGGAAGAAGTTTAGAGAGATCAGTTGGCTAACCCACAGGAATCTGCATTCAGGGAGGGCCAAGGAGTCTCTGAGATGGATGAACTCCAGCTCTCACCTTGAGACAGAACTGCATAGCCCAGGTGAGGTATCTCTGGGTTTGCTTTCCCCACTTCAGAGTCCTAAATTGCAAGATCCTACTTATCTCTAGGCTTGCACAACACTTGCCTCTCCTCTTGCAAGCCACTTGCCATAGCTGCAAGCAGGCCAAGGGGATGCTTTAGCTGGTAAGAGGCCAAGAATGCAGTGCAATGGCTCCATGTGCAGAGGTACTGGCAAAGGGTGAGAAGCTCCTGTGCCACAGATCAGAGGAAAAAACAGTTTTCTCATGGCCACTGAAAATCAGGAGGGACTCCTATATATGTGAATTCATTTGTTTGCTCATATTTGTGGTTTGCTGTGTAATGCAGCTCACAAAGTGATCAACTGCTTAGCATGGTATGATAGGAAGTCTTTTTGTTCATTCATATCTTTTCCTGGATATGTGTTGGGCTGTTGCTGATGAGACTTGGGTAGTGACCCTTTGACTAAATTTGGAAGATGTAGGAAAGAGAGAAAGTATCTGTATCAACTTAACAATTGTCTGTTGCACACAAATGTACAACAAGGGACAGTGAGGATCATACTGCTCCCATGAGGAGCAGCCCTTGCCATCCTAGGAAGGCAGCCAGGTCTTCTCTGTAATCTTCCTCTAGAGCAGAAGTTCCACCTGTATATTCAGAATTCACCTAAAGGCAGACATGGCATTTCTGACATTCAAACAAAACCAGAGTTTTCCTACACAAACACCATTCTCTTTTAGGAGAAGAGGTAGGTGGGGGAATTTCCAGGAGGAGAGGAGCATCATGGAGAGTTTTGCAGCTAGATGGTGATGAGGGCACAGAAAAAAATCTCTTATCAGATTCTATGAAGTTGAATTTTGCTTTGACTTGGCCCAGACAGATTGCAGACGGAGGTTTCCCCATTCCAGAAAATGAAGCTAGAGCTGCTTCTGCCAGGGCAGAAGGAGCCCCTCTTTGTTCATGAAGTCACCCTCTTTTCATCCCAACCCCATACCTTGAGGGTGTCCCAAGTAAGTATTATCTCATGGCCAAGTGGACTCATAACCTCACTTCAGCCACTCACAATATTTACCTTCAAAACTGTCACCTTCTCAGCACACAATTGCCAAGATTTCAAGAAAAAAGAAAACCATCCAGTGGGAGGAATCCTGTGGCAGCAAGCAGAGCCCCTGTCCTAAGCTGACTATCCTGGCCTCTTGGGTCAAGATCCTGCATCAAACCTGCCAGAATTGCAGCCCCCAGCATTCTCACATATCCCTGCTGTTTTGTCAGATGTCTCTGGGTGAGGTGGCTGAAATGCTTCTGGTCACTTTGTGAGATCTGGCTGAGACCTGGCAGCTGTGCCCAGTGCTGCTGGGATAGCCCAGCTTACTGCCCAGAGCAGCCCAAGGGAAAAATAAATGTATCACATCTGAGTCTTCTGCTGGCTGAGCAAGGACTGAAACTAAGGCTGCAGCTAGGATTTTACCTGTAGGCTCAGAACAAGTTGGGGGGTTAAGAAAACTTGCACATAGATTTTTTGGAAAAGTTGTTTGATATTTTTATTAAATTATCTTAAGCACTCTTAAATTTTGATGTTAACACTCTAACTTAGAGCATATCCTTCAGGAGTGCTATTGTCTAAACAAGCATAAAATCAGAGCCAGATTTTATAATGTATTATGAAATGATACTGGACTTCCCTGCTTTTGTTGTCTTCAGTTTTACACTGATGGTTCTGATAAAAGCCTTGGTAGATAGAGTTACATAACGACTATACTGAAGTCTCCATCTCCCTCTTGAATGGCTGGTCATAATTCTTCAGAATTATATTTTCTGTGAGTTTTTCAGCTGAAATGTATAAAAATGTTCCCTCTCTGAAATCCTACTCTCTTTTCAGAAGTTTTCTGACTTCTACCACCTCAACAGCCACAGACATCACAGTCTTTTGTCCCTTTTCTGTTCATTCACATGTGTGATGAATTCTTCCTGTCACCTTGGAAATAATTCTCTCTTCCAATCTTGATGCAATGCACTGGCAAACCCCAGGCTGGGTTGCATGAGGCAGGTGTCACTGCAGACCCCAAACAGCAGTAGCCTCATGCCGCAGGAGCCTGGCACGGACTCAGCTCAGCCAAAACTGCCCCAGCTTTATGATGGAAAAAGTGGTATTGGGAGAGGAAAACTCTTACCACACCTTGACCCTCCCTGCAAACCATGGGGCTATGTCACCCCTACACTGGCACATCTCTCATGGGACATGCAGGATGAGGTGTAAATAAAACAAATGCAGTACGACGCAGCAAAATGAGTCAGCCTCACTGTAGAAACGTCACCTTTGGGACTCCTGCCACGTTAGCATTTATAACTGGAGTTGAATTTCCCCCTCAGGGCCAGCACAGGGGTTTGTTGCTATTTCTTGCTCTGTTTTCAGTGTGATTTTGGCACTCGCTTCCTTCCCACAGCACTGCCTGTTACCTGCACACTATGGTTGCTGTACTGTAGCTGTACTGGAAGCCTATTTGGCTGCAGGCTCTGTTACAACTCTCAGTGGTGCTCCAGGGCACGCTCCCATGCAATTGTATCCCACCAAAATAATCCTGAGCAAACAGCTCCTTTCAAAGACTTTCACTCAGGAGACATCTGCGGAAAGCAGAGCAGTGCTACTTGAAACAGTCGTATCAATCACAGCGCTGCATGCTTTCAAACTGGTATATTTTCAAGATGTTGCAAGGTTAGCTCTATTAGAAGGGAAACATCCTGTCTGCCTCATGTCTGAGACTGTAATTTAAGTGAAATGAGAGCTCCCCAAAGAGCTGGACTATTTACCTTGATTAACTGCCTTCTTTTTTTTATGATCTTTCTCTTTCTAACATTATTCAGTGCAGTATGTTTGGCTGCTCTGTCTTTCCCTTCTGCTCCTCTGCCAGCAAAGCCAGAGCTTTCAGAGCCAGCCTAGATGAGCAGAAAGGACAAGATGTTCTGGAGGCAAGAAGTGTCCCTGGACTGGCTGAGTGCAGGCATGCCATGCCACAGGCATCCAATGTGTTGGCCACTGCTGCGCCCATCACCTGCCCTATGGGTTAGTGGCTCTTGCTTCCCTGGAATTTTAGTCTTGGTGAATCCTTACGAATTTGAGCTCAGACCTCTTGTGATGGGAATACCCTTGAAACCAGAGCACAGGGATTTTATCCAGAGAAGGGTATTGCAAAATGCAGTAGAAAGCCCATGAGTGAGAGTCAAAACCCATTCCTATCCCCCTGGTTCAAGACCCAACACAATATCATTGAATCCTCCAGAAGCAATGGCAGTCACATGACACCTCATATCCTCAGAGAAACTCTCCTCCTTCTCTGTTACCAAAACGCCCTGCATTTTTTTATCCTTTAGGTATTGTGTTATTGCAAGTTAGCATATGGGAAAAGATGAGTGTCAGCATTTTAATTATTTTTTTAAATGTACCTGAAATAAATAAATTACTGTGGGGCACCTTTGAAGGATGTGAGTCCCACACCAAGACATAGAGGAAGTTCAGCACATGGAGACCACCTCCTTTGCAAAGTCCATTTCTGCTCACTGTGCTTGGAATCCAGGGCATGACACGTCAAATATCGCATACTTGGACCTACCATACTCTACACCGTCCCCTACTGTTTTTAAAATTCCGCTTCCCTGCAGTGCAGACATTGTTGGGTGCACGTACATACCACGTGGAAAACACCAGCCGCCTTGACGGGCTTGAATCCAGCGACAGGCACGCAGTGGTCGGCGTGGCCATTGCAGAAGCAGCTGCCCTTGACGATGAAGTCGTAGATGGCGTAGTGCAGGGCCGGCGGGGGCCGCGTGGCCGGGCTGGCCGGGAGGCAGGGGCAGCCCTGCCGCTCCAGCAGCCGCACCCGCAGGTTGGTGATCTTCAGCTGCGCCTGGGCCTCCGCGCTGTACGGGTCCTCCGCCGCGTAAGGCGGCGACAGGGCTCGGAAGATCACCTGGGCAGAGAAACACAGCAGGTGAAGCAGAAAGGAGGATGTCAGCCAGCGCCGGGGTGGGCCATGGGGTGGAACGGCAATGACAGCATCCTCTGGGTGTGTGCACCAGGCTCTCATGATGCTCTTCATCCTCTACAAGCAGTGGGAGCAGCAAATCCACCTCCAAATCAGTGTGCACAGCGTGACCCCCCATGACCCCTTACATTCCTCCCCACAAGAAGTAAGGACCTTATGGGTGTCAAGTGACATTTTGCCACTAACTCAAATCAGAGGTGGGTGCCCCTGCTGTGTGGTGGAGCTCCAGGTGATGCGCACATGGGGGACTCTTCATTAACATTCCCTCTCCCAGAATGGGTGTATTTTTTAACAAATATAACTCATATTTCCAAATATTTGGTTCCTATCAGTCCCAGGCTGCTTCCTAGTGGAAAAGTGATTAGGTGTGGCAATTAGTGACAGCAAGCTGATAATCAAGAAAACTGAGATAAGAAAGAAAGGAAAGACGGGGGGCTTCCAAAGTTTACACAAATACTTATCATTCATTCTTTAACTTCAGTCTGATTGAATAGGTAAATATTGGCTCAAGCTGAATACTGAGACCACTAGATAAAAATAACCAATTTTCTTGAGAAGGCTTATTTTAAAGTTTTTGGTCTAGCTGCCTACAATGAGAAATCTACAATGAGAAACAGTATATGCTTTATATGACTACCATTGACATAAAACAGTAGATCTATGACACGTATTAGTTACTGGTACATTCAACTTACAGTGACACTTTCTGAATAGTTTAGTAGTTTTTCACTGGACAGTCACCAACGGCTCAGTGAACTACAGTAATTATAAACAACATTTGATCAAATCATTTGAGTGCTTGAGGGTGTGATGCAGCCCAATGACTCAGTGCACTACTCCCAGCAGTGACTTAAAACCTTCTCAAACTACAGTGCTGCCCCACTGAAACCATCCATGCCACCCAAAATACCAGCCAGCCTCTTGCAGACAGCAAGGAGGTGACCATTGTTTCCTGCCCAGTGAGAGGCAGGGCACCAACTTGCTGTTGTCACTATCAGAGATCACAGCCTCCTACCCATAAATCCACTCCCTTCAAAGAAAGCAGCTGATATGCTTCAGCTGATGAAGGCTTCCCTTTTATTTGACCAGGATCCACAGATCCTGGAAATAATGACCACAGTGCTGCCAGCTGGCCTGCCCACAGGCTTTGCCTACCAGCTGCTGCCTCCGTCAGCTGCACCACTGCTGGCACTGCTCCTGGCTGGGTCCTGGCCTTCCTCCAGAGCTGCCAGAATCCAGGCAGAGGAAGCTTTGTGTCAGCCTGGAAGGAGATTTAGCTCTTGTTTTGGAGCTGAATGGTGGCAGCATGCTTTTGCGTGCCCCGCCAGCCTGCCAAGCACAGTTGCCACCAGCGTGCTGGTGACAGCTCAGCCGTGCTGGAGCTGGGCATTGCATGAGGACAAACACTTCACAACTGCAGTTCTGCACTGCCCTCCTGCAAACACTCCCTCCCAAAGGTATCTGAGCATCTTCTGCCAGAAAGACACAGATTAGGGAGAAGGTTAACTGGGAGAAGTGGTCAGAGGACAAGGTTGGTGAGCATGCTCCTTGTGCAGAAGTGTTGAGTCTGATGAGGGGTATTAATAAACAGTAACACACTTCAAAAGAGATCTCCCCCCCCTCTTTTTCAGAGGTATACAGAGTTTTTTCTTCTTTCCTAAAATAAAAATATAAACCAGATATCAATAGAAACCCAAGTGAACCCCAACTATCAAGTCCTGCACCTCTACCCAAGGCTTGTTATTTACCCAAATTTAGATCAATGCCATTCTGATCACATTTACTTGCTAGTGGTTTTGTGAACACAAGATGCTTTCAGATATGGAAAGAAAATTCCTTGGGAAAAATCCAAACTGGAGACATTGATTTCCTTTTAGTGGAGCTGATAGAAAATGCTGGGTCAAGAATTTTCAGTAAAAACTAGCCTTTTGGGTTTCTTGATATTACATAAATTGCATCTCAGAGAATTCTTTGTCTTAATTCAGATGAGAGCAGGGAAGAAACTATATAAATGGGAACCATTTATGTTAACTGGAGCTTCAGACTTTCCTCTCATGTTTTCAGCTTTCCTTGTTTATCCCTGTTTAATGCATGTGACTGATGTTTGTAGTTCTAGTAGAGACAATCGCAGCAAGGAAATCAATAACCCTGAGTGCCTCTGCACTGACAGAGTTAAATCTTGTCTCTGTGGAATTCAGGGGGAGTTATACTGCTGATTTCAATGGAGCCAGTATTCCTGCTCAGACCCTAAAATGCTACAAACATTTCTTTTTATGGCTACATGAAAACAGTGATGCTAAACATGAGCTCTGTCTGTAATTCCCAGGGGCTGTGGGCTCTCAGCTGCTCCCCCTTGGCTGTCCTGTATTGCTCTGGCTGTGCCCAGCAGCTCTGGCCTGGGGAGCTACACTGTGCCATGCAGCCATGTAACAGAGTGAGCCTGGTCTCAGTGCTGCCAGGACAGCAAACATCCCTATCCCTCCATCCCAGACCCCGGCAGCCCTGCTTTAATGAAATACTAACTGGTCATTATAACATGCAGGGCATCATACATATAGCAATTTTCTGCTCTGACACAGCAGATTCAGCTGGGATTCTACAAGCCCTCAGACACTGCATAATAAGGATAAGGATGTGTATCCCAGCAAGATTTCCCTGTTTAGTTGTTAACATCACTAAGTTATCCCAGCTGGTTTCAGGAGTCTGCACTTCACTGGTCTCACACAGCTGTCATGGGTTTGCACCTCTGTGCTTTCCAGCAGCTCAGCCACACATACATACACACATAGGCAGTGCCAGATTTCCTGCTTTTACCTCTTCTTGGGCTTTTCCATGCATTTGTCCCACCAATAGGATGGGTGCAGGGCTTCAGCATCCTCTCTACTAATGAACCATGGTTTGCAGAGCAGACCTGACTGAGTTTTCACACCTCTGGTTCTGCTGGCAACTCCCACCTACTGCAGTCAGAGGTCTCCTCAACCAAAATATTGTTTAGTTTTAGCAGTGCTGGGGAAGGGTGCAGGAAAAATTGGAAAAGAGCACTTTGTCAACATGTGTGTGCATCTGATGATGTGGTTTTTCAAGCCCATTCTCTCCCTGGTGCCACTGTCCAGCCAGCACTCTGTTGGGCAGTGGGTCCCCAGCCACTCTGTGGGCAGCAAGCCTCACCAGTAAGCACCCCAGGGTGACCAGACTTGTGTCTTTCCCACTCAAGTCCATCTCTGTATATGAGGCCTTCTAACAAAACATCAAAATCCAGCATCACAACACTAGGCAGACGATGTGACTTATGCAGTAGCCAGCCCCATGTATGATAGCAGAGTGTGGGAGGCCCTGATCTTTACATCAGCAGCTCTGAAATGTATGCACTAATTAAAATATTGTGTTTTGTAAAATGTCAGAAGTAATACACTGAAGCATCCCAGCATTTCTGTGCTTTACCTCCATATTATATCCTATCAGAAAGATGTTTTCATTCCCAGTGTTGCTAGCTCACAAAAAAACTTATATTCGGGATTCTTCTTAAATACAGTCCCAAGAACTGAATCTTTATCTCAGTTTCCATTTAAAATTAGATATCTAGCAACAACTCATGTCACAAACCAAGAAACAAATAGAACCACAAAGAAACAAAATATCTAGTCCTTGGCGTAATGTTCCTCTGTGACCTGTGGAATGATGCTGTTGGATCCTATGTGCTATAAAAGCAACTTTTGCATGAAGCAACATTGATTGAAGAGTCATTTAAAAGTTGCACAGATATTCTTTTTGACATGGTGGTGGTCTCTCTACACAGCCAAATAGGAGCTGTAGTCTGCAGTCTCTGAGTGAGGAATGTCACTGCTATGCCTCAAGAGGGGTGGGTTCACCTCATCCTCTTAGTGTAATGCATGTTGGTGGCAGGAGGGAGCCCACTCCAGTCCCAGGGGAAGCCTATTCCACTCCAAGGGAGCACGAGTGGATAAGCTGTCCCACAGTACCTTGCACGGGCCATGGAGTAAAAATACTCTGCTTTTCAGCCAGACCACTGCAGCTGTCTGCAGTTTGGTCACATCATTACATAGACAGCCTCTAATAAATTTCCACAGGGTTTCGATTTCCTTATGGGTTGTCATGAGCAACTCTTGCTCTGCTGATTATTTCACAGGTTCTAGTGGCAGAAGAAGCCTGAGCTCCTCACCATTCCACAGATGCAGTAATGTAGCCCTATATATAAATAAAGCTGCAGCCATGGATGTGGTGCACTCAACTAACCACTTGCACCACAATGACCTTGATCTATAAATACATAAAGTCCCTTTGCAAGAAGTACCCTAAAATGTTTACATGTGAGAGGCAATGAAAGGACATCTTTATATATATCTCCACAGTGGGAAGGAAAATGCTAATGAATGATTCTGACAGCAACAAAATAGGCTGTGAAGTCAAAGTTGCCTGAGGAAGTCAACAAAACTACGAAAGACTTGCCAGGAGCAAAGGTTTCTCAATGAGTCACGGGCCCATCTCCACTGAATGCAGCTGCAAGGGCCTGGACCTTTGTCAAGATGCAGGTGTCCAGAGCAATGGAGTGGGACCCTTTGGGATACAAATGCCTGTGACATTGAAGAGACATAGGTGATCCACAAAGTTTCTTCATCACAGACTTTCAGAAACAGGCACAATTAGAGAGGCTGGGTCATGCAGCTGCTGTGCAGGTCTGCACCTGGGCAGAGGTGCCATGCTCCAACCTCCAACTCGGAGCCTGGCCTCAGCCAGGAAGGAAGCAGCAGATGGTTCATGAAATGGTAACATCAATAAATTACAAACAGAGAAAACAAATTATAGAAGACTCAAGAAGCATATACACATGGGAACAAGCCAACAAACAGGAATACAGCAGAAATAAAAGCAATAAACAAATACTGAAAACATAACCACATTTTTACTTGGTTATAAATTAAAACCAGGGTGGTAATATTGCATGAAGTGATGTGTGGTTTCCTTCCAAAAGAGACTGATGAACTCTACCCTGTATTGTCTGACCTGGATGCATGAAAATGTATCTATAAGTGCTATACAATAATGGCATATCCATATTAATGATTCATGTAATTAGCTCAGGGGTATTAGATAAATTCAGTATTGGTTTATCTGATTTTTTTTGGTAGATTTATCCCCTTCAATGCATTTTACAGGAACAAATGGAAACATAGTATGAATAAAAAGAATGCAAAATTTGTTGTCTAATTCAGGTAGACAGCAAAAGCAATGAGGGATGTGCACCACTTTACAAAAGGGTATATGATGTCTAAGTAAGTGTTTAACAGAAAAGTTAAGGTTTGCATTAGGAGTCTGCTGTGACTCTTGGTATGCAAGCACTAAATAAATGTGCTTGATTGGCCTGTATTCTGGGGCCCTGTGGAATCTCCACGTCACTGGAAGTGATCTGATTTATTTAGTGCCTGGACAAGGCTCTGAAAATGCAGGCAGTAAATGCAGTGGTGGAGCTCTGCCAGCACATCCAGGACCTCAGCCCTTTGCCTCCTGAAAAATTTCCCTCAAGCACAACAAGCAGCTGAGTTTAGCACTACTTGCCTGGTGCTGGGGCTGAGGTGAAAGTGAGCCCTTGTCTCTGACATCCTGGCCCTGGGATTCCCAGCTGTGTGCCCAGCATTGCCTCACATCTGCTTGTGCTTACAGGCCTTGGCTGTTTCTCCAAACGATGGCACAAGCTGAGATGATCTATGCTATACCTGCTGCATGGTACACCTCTGCCATCCCCCAGCCACCGCCTGCTTGCACCCTGTCCCCCTGTGCCTCCCTCCACAGCCAGCCCAGCCCATCCAACAGCCCAAGAATTCTCCTGTAGGCACTGCCCAAATGTGGCAACTGCTTTCAGCCTTGGCTGGTCTTGTTTAGAGAAGCTTAGTAGGGAAATTTTATTGTGGTAATTAATCTTTCCTGCTCAATACATGTAAAAGTTGTGAGTAATCAATTCTCTTGGTAAACATTATGGAAAGCTCCCAGGGAGCAATAAGAGTGGTTTGTAGAAATGTGTAACTGAAAATAATAATGACAAAATATGTGTGCAAACTGCCAACCTGCCATGGTGCCTGCTTTCAACTTCCACCCAAGAAATGTAGTGGGAACAATAAGCTCACCATCACCACAAAAGCCTGATTGATGGAGCTGGATGTAAACTTAGCTGCAGAAATGCAATGCCAGTCAGGTGCCCCCCCTTCAAAGAGAGCATTCTCACACCTCTTTCCCCCAACCCTGCTTAGTCACCTTCAGTGCTGCAGAGGAACCTTGGAGCTAAGACTGTCCTGTGCTTGTCCCCCTGTGCCTTCCCAGGAAAGAGAAATTAAACTTCTCACACCACAACACGTGCAGGGAAGACTGAGGTGAGACTGTCTTACTGTTCATACGAGGATGGCTTGACTTTCAAGGTTTGTTGTGCCATGCAGCAAGACTCAAGCTGTAGCATTTAATCTAATTTGGTACCTTTGGGGAACAGGGACAGTCCTACTTGCCCTGACACCTTTGGGAATATTTTTTTTTTTTTTTACAGTGGGAAGCCTCAGACACAGGAGCTGCCTGGTTTAACAGGGCTCCCTCAGCAGGAGCAGCTCAGGCACACCAGACCTAGTGCTGGCAAGAGGCAGCAGGTTCCCTGCCCTCATATGCTTTCTGAGAGAGACACGTAGTCTGCAGGTAGCTTCTTTTGTCTCCCACTTCTAGTACTGAGGGTGCAACTCTAAGCTAGCATTTACCCTCCTGGTCAGTATTTCAGTTTCTGGGATTTTCTGCATCAGTGTGGTCAAAATCTGCCAGGCTCTCCTTGGCTCTTCCTGGAGGGGGCATCTGTGTCTGCAGAGGGATATTTTGTTTGCAAAGTTAGTTCCCTATAGAAATGGGCCCTGTGCCATTGCACTGCATGTGTATCCATATCCCTGCCCATCAGTCCACTCTAAAAACCTCTGAAACCACTGTCTAACTTCAATCACTTTTTGGAGATACACCTTAAAGATGTTAAGCTCCTGAAAGTTTTAAGAAAACAATCTCATTGCTTCACAAAATCAAGCCTGTTGGACTACTACCCCCTCTGAAGAAGGCTGATAGAGCCACAATGCTGGTGCCTTCTACTGACAAAACAGAATTATTTCATAAATTACCACATCAAGCAACAAGATTTCAGGAGAGAAACCAATGTGCATCTCTGTGCTAAGTTCATTTGAACGATCCTAGGCTAAAAAAAGACAGATCTGTATTTGGCAGATGCTGCAAATAAATCACATGGTGTGGAAAGTTCATCAGCCTAAGCTGGGCAGGTATTACCCACCAGCTCCTCTAGAACACTTCTTTGTTTATCTGCCTGTCAGACCAAGTGGACTGCAGGGAAGAAGAGCCTCTTTTTCTTGTGGAGAGGTCTGACTGCCCCCATGGTGCACAGCTCAGCATAACCTGGATAAGGTGAAACAGCAATGGAAATTGGAAAACCTGCCTTGCCACTGAGGAGAGGAGACCATTGGAGACACTAAGATGACAGTCAGCACTGGAATCTTGCAGCCACAGTGTTTGGCACTCGATCAACATCCCCAACCAACCATGACAGAAACCCACTGTGTACCACCACCAGCAGGCCCTGAGCTCCTTGAGATGCTAGGAGAAATGGCACTCTTGCAGCAGCCTTAACAAGGCTCCTTCATATAATTTGACATAAGACAGCATTTGGCCCATGCCTCCAGCTCTTCTGCAGTCTTTTACAGCACATAAATCAAGGCAAATAGTCCCTTGCCTCACCATCCAAAAGTTATGCAATCTTACAAAGACTTCAGGAGGAAAATCCAACTATTTCAAACCATCAGCCCTCGAAAATTAGTTTATACAAAGGTAATTTTTATCTTTCAGGAATCTCAAAGCATTCTTCTGCCATTCTCAAAAGCAAGAAGCTGTACAGGAAGAGCTCCAATTTGCATGCAGAAGCTGACCAGTGAGGGGCTGGAAAAGGCACAAGGAGAGCTAGGGAAGACCCTTGGGATTTCTCCTGGATCCTTTAAATCTCTGGCAATAATCAGCCAGATGAGAGCCATCTTCTCAGCTTTTCTTCAACATTCAACTACACAATTTCATAAGTTGAAAATGAAACACTGCTAGGTCATTCCTGTCTTCATGCAGTCAATGATCACAAAAGTATTGTTCTTATCAGAAAAATCTCACTACAGCTCAAACCTCTTGGATTTCTTAATCTCCGGTTAATAGTGCTTTTCCCATAATTGATAATTTATTCCACAATGGCTCCATTTTGCTTAACCAATACTTTCACTCATCAAACAGATAGAAACACTCAGTTGCTTGGCTCACAAAACCCTCCAGATGCATGACATCATTGGCTATGAACTATCAAGGAAAACAATTATTGCCTTTTTCTCATCTTCAGAATCACCGTTTCCAAGGCTGTGTTAGCCCAGTCAGGAAAATGAAGCAGCACATCTCAGCTGATGATATGAAGTCCTCTGACCCATCAGCAAGCAAGATGGTGTTTAAATACTCTTCCCTCCAGCAATTCCCCTCCTTTCCCTATCCCCATAAAAGATTTATGTTCTTAGCCTTGGCTTGCTGGCAGTACCTGTTGTGCATATGGAAGACCAAAAAAAACCTGGAGCTACCTCCAAAGAGCCAGACAAAGGACTAGACTTGCTTCTTCATTGGCAGGGCTGTAAGAAAAGCTGGCTCACTCCCCAGAGCTGCAGAATAACCTCTTTAACAGCTTCTGAGCACAACACACCACTGCAAAAGCCTGAAAGGCAGCAGGTTAGTGTTTCAGTAACTGCAATGGTACTAAGGATCAAGGGGATTTCTTTCAGCCTAAGAGTAACACAATTCCATGAATAGTTTTCAACTGCTCTTGTTTATAATGAAAAGGCTTTGTGTCTATAGGACTATCTGCTTAAACTACCCAGCTACTATAAGCTACACTTAATTCTAGGAAAAAGAACACCTGTTGGAATTATATGTAACTGCACACTGTCAAAAAGGTCACAAGAAACAGCACCCCTTTTTTAACCCATAGCTATAGATTTTGCTTACTGGAATGAGGGATGTTGCAGAGAGACTGGTGGTAAAAGGCTCATAGCATATGCATCTACTAAACTCGGTTCTGGACATTAACTTCTTTTCTTCCTGTAAAATGTTATCCGTGGAGAGTTTGAGAACTTCACCATTTGTGTAGGATTTTGAATGTTGTTAGACTGGGTATCTCACACTGACACCCACTGTTGCACGGCAATTTTTTTGATCCAAAACTTCTGAGGCATGTCAATACATTGCTTTAGGTTACATGCTTCGCATGTAACCAGTTGTGTCCAGGAATCCCAAAGAGAAAACATGGCAGTCCTACTTTCCAGCCAGAGAACTGGGAGCTGAATAAGGGAGCTAGCCTTCTCTTCATGCCAAAAATGAGCTGTGAAATGAAGCAGTGGGGTCCAGTGCCTGAAGAGAGGCTCCTGAGGCACTGTTAAAATCCCGTGGCATTTTTCTCAAGGGAAGCAATAGTCCTGCTAACAAGGCCAGACGCCAATTTAGAGAATTAAATTCTGCCTACCCAAACTCTTCTTGTTTCATGTGGGTACAGTGCTCTTCACATCCTGCATAAGAAGTTTGGAAAGGGTCTCCTGGAGCCCTGGGACCCATTCCCTCCTGCTGTTGGCAGCCTACAATATCCCCCCTTTCACAGACTGGTCAAGCTCTATCCAAAGAATAATTTGTTTTAGCCATAATTGAAGGCCGATCCAGAAGCAGTTGTTAGAAACTTGGGTTCCAAACAGGGGACTGCTGATATGCACTGTTAAACACTGGCTATGCTCCATCCCAGAGGCAGCTGCATTTCAAGAGCTGGCCAAGCAGAGGGCTAACCCCCAAATGCCAAAAGCACTGTGGAATCAGGAAGAAAAGGAGACGATCCAATGGGCTAGTTGTAATGGGAGAAATCATGCAGAGGATCATGGGGCAGGTTGGAGAAGCATCTTGCTCTTCACATGCCCTTGTCCTCCAGATATGCTGAGCATCCAGGAGGCCTCATAAGGGGACATGTCACTGCTCTAGGATGGCCCGTGGGAGAGGGGGAGGGATTTGTTATAACCTGGCCCACAGATCTGGCAGTATCATGCCTGGAACTCCACATAGAGAAAACTTAAAAGGCAGGTGCCGGTGCCCTGAAAACAACAGTTGTGTTGCTCAGCCCTATTGTGACTGAACTCTAAAGTATCTTTCATGGTAAAATTTGTCAGAGACCAAAGGTTCATCTCCACATGTGCCCAGAATGGCCCTTGTCTCTTGTCCTCCTGGCACAGGTGAAAACAAAGCTAAAATTTCCACTTTTCCCCTGATCCACTTTTTGCTGCCCCATTATTTAAAGGGAAAATCTCCTCTCCTCCACTGTTGGAAACTTGCACTGGCTTGGAAAACTCCCACAGATGAAGGGAAGGGAAGATGGGCTTCCCTGCAGAAAGGAAAGCTTGAGGACCAAACCAAGGGATGTACTTCACCACAGCCATCAGCAAGGTGGCTGGTGTGAGATGGTGTCCTCCTGGTGTGCTGCTGCTGCCACAGCCTGGGATTTCTAGGCTCCTGTATAATTTTATTGACTCCAGCCTAGCCTCATTTTCTTCATCTCATTAACTATTCCCCTCGAAATCTTTATTCTTGTGCTTCTGAAACAAAGGTTCCCATGTCTTGCCAGATTTAGTGATATAATGCAAAGAGCTGGACAGGATTTGGCCATCACCCTAACCACCCCTAGCTGAACAGATTTTCCTTTGCACATGGCATTTCTGAACAGAGCCCAACAATTTGCTTTTCCAAAGATAGGATGATCAGGAGGACGCTGTTAAAGAGGTCTTTTTCCTACAAAGTGTAGAGATGGGACTTAAAAACATACTTCCCTAGGTGTGTCCTCATACTCCTGAGCACTGCTGAATGCTACCAGGATCCCTCTTTCCTTCTCACCAGATTGGGCCTTTATTTTCTCTCTGTGCAGATGTCAGTGGCACAGGACAATTAAAAATAGATGTTTGCAGCCTTCTAATTCCAGGCTGTTTTGAGGTTATTCTTGCATATTTGCCCAGGTTCTTTGTGGAGTCCATTAAGCAACTGAACTCAAATCTCCTGTTGCCCACAAGATCCTTGAAGGACCTTAGCACAATTAAAATGTAGCTTTAGTTAAGGACAACAATGATAAGCTTGAAAACCAAGCTTATTCAGGCCAAAAGGTAAAAAAACCCAACCTGGCAGAAGTTTCTACAACCCAAAATCAGGACTCAAAAATAAAAGTTACTGACCGTCTTTAACTCCTATTTGTTTCAGCAGCGAATATTACAAACACTCACTGTCTGTCATGGTCAGATTTCTGAGCAGAAATACACAATTTACTTCTGCTCTATGCAGCTAATTTCAGGCAGTAGGACTGGTGTCCAAACCCTCAAGGAAGAGAGGCAGGCTGCATGCAGTAACAGAAAGGCAAAACATATGAAGGTTTTTGCGCTACGGAAGGCATGAGATCAGTAAAATGCTCAGTAAGACACGCATCCCACAGCAAAACAGTGGTAATGGGATGTTTCAAAAGTTAAAAGCATGTTAGAATTGGTTGCTGGAATATGGTCAAATTGCAAATATGCCTCTTCTATAAATAGCAAACAGCAACAATAGCTGAGGTCTCCAAGCGATTTATTAGCAGTATTCTGAACAGATGAACACTAAAAATAAGTTACTAATTTATGAAAATCTTGTCAAGGAGACTCTGCTTCAGTAAGCCCTTTTATCCTGGAACTTGTCTAAATGGGGACACTCAGGCGAGCTAATCTGAATTGACCACAGATGGGAATGTAAAGTGAATGAGATAATTGCATTGCAGAGTGGACAGTCACTCTCACTCACAGTTAAAGAATTAACATCTGCTAAAGGCCCCTTGTGGATGAGCCCTCAACAGTGATCCCTAGCCAAGGATAATTTTAAGATTAGTGTGTTGAAAAGCAAATATTAATAAGATCTGAATTATGGAAGGGAAGATAGACTTTTATGCCTACTAGTAAAATTAGTATTCCTGTCTGAGCATGAAGCAGAAAGAGTTTATTTCTGCATCTTGTTTACTTAGATCAGATTATATTTGGCTGGTGAATCCAATTTGATTTCCCTTGCAACAATGTGGCTGAGGGGTTACACCCTGAAAAACAACAAAAATACTCAGCATTTGTAGCATTTTTGTATGATTCAGGCTAAAACTTGGCCATAACCTTTCTCTTAAAACACTGGTGCTACAAGGCTAACATTTAGAGGTGTCTGTCTTTGCTAAACAAATTGCTGTTGTGAAACAATTAACTATAGGGGAAGTCTATAATGACCTCTCTGCATGCAGTTGATCTGAAATTATTCCCTGACATGGGAATGTGTCCCCTTCACAATATTGCAAATCCAATTCCTCAAACAGGCAGATGCTTGGAGCTTGCTGGAAACCCAGGTTGGCTGTACCAAGGTTGGGATGCCAGGGCAGGAGGCAGGCACTCACCATCTGCCTCCTTTCCTGTTCCCTACTGAAGAGAGGCTCAGTTGGTTTGTTTGGCTTCTGTATACCTGCAGAGAAATCATGGACTACTTTGCTGGTTGTTGAAACTGTGGTTCTTCTTTGCATGAGGTCAGACTGCAGCCAGGCTGCCCTGGTATGGGGTTCTGCTGAGCAGAGCACCTGAGGTCTCTGGGCACATGCTGATCTGTTAACTCAGGCTTACTTCCACCAAGAAAACCATTTAGACCAAAACCAGAGCATTATAGTGCAGTGTTTCTGACATCAGTACAGCTTTCAACCTCTTGGCTTGGCAGTTCTACCAGATTTGTCCTTTCCTTCCTAATCCCACCACTGGGCTGTTGATCTTCCATCTCTTGCCTGCCTCAGGCTGGAGCTGCATCCACATTATAACCACGTCTGGTGGACTTGCAGCATTAGGGACAGGTAACAAAGAAGAGCAAGGGCCTGCCAAGTCCCTGATAAGGTGATTCTACCCATCAATAGATCCTCCAAGTGCCACGCACAGCGTGTGACATAATTACCTCGTCTGGTTCCCACTGCTGAGGTGGCACCCAGCTGAGGTGGCTGCAGCACGGTGCCACCTTCCAAAAGTGTCGTTCTCCCAGTGCTCTCCAGCACCCCAGTCCCACCACTGCAAAGGCAAGCCCAGAGCCACACTGCTACAGAAGCATGAATGGCATCTCCCAGAGATGTCTTTGCACATTTCAGCATTTCTGAGGTCTGGGTCTTTGAAATGAACCTAGAGGCTTGGCAGCTTGTTTTCTATGCTATCATAAATCTCCTCAAGATCAACATCATGGCAAATTCTAATGAGGGAGGATTCTTGTCATAGGAGTTGAAGCAGACATCTAAGGAATGACTCATGATGAGGGCAGAATGCAAAAAGTCTGATCATTCTTTTTAATAAAACGTGAAGCGGATACACCTTTGACCCAAATTAAGACAGGTGATATATTGCAAAAAGGCCCTAAGCCTCTGAGTACTGTTGGGTTCTGCACTGCTGCCTTGAATTGGGACTTGCAGGCACCATAACAATCAGCAGAAATGCAGGTGGATCAGCACTGCCTGCTCTTTACAGAGGATAAAACCAGAAACCACCAGCCCAACAAGCCATAGGTCTGTGCCAAACTCCAGTGAGATTTGGGGTGAGTCACCACCACCTGAGACAAATTGGTCATCCAAGGGGATAGAGAACAGTGAGTGAGCTGCCAGCAGCATGCAGAGAGACCCCAGCATCCTCCAAAATCCTGCAAGCCCTTAACGCCGTGCCCAGAAATGCACATGTGGCATTGAAATATCTGAAGTGTGAGAAAGCAGCATACACACAGTGCAACACATGGTTTGGATCATGGGTCACAGTTAAAAAAAAAATCTAAAATCTAAATCTAAATTTAAAATCTAAAAAATTAAAAAAAATCTAAGTTAAAAAAGAAATCCAGTGGCACTCACAGAATTTGTAGTTGTGCTTTAAAGAAAACAAGTCATACCCTTCAGAGTAATGAGTAATACCATTCAGAGGTGTACATTTTGGATGACTGCATATTTGGAACCACTATTTCAAGTGAAATTACTGTTTCCATATGTCTGAAATTAGGTACTACCAAGGTGGGAGGAAAGCACAACATAGCTCCAAACAGAACACAAAACTATGGTGTTTCTTTAGGTCAGATACATGTTGCAATTGGCAGCTACTAGTAATTGCTGGAATGCAGCACACTAATAAATTAAATGTGATATTTGCTAAGCATGCAGGCTTGCCATCTGGAGAGCTGCTGCTATTACTTTGCAGGTAAAAAATGGTGTTTAACTGGAGGAAACTGAAGTGTACCATGTGAGTAGAATCTTCTAAGCTCCAGCCCTTTGGATGCAATATTTGTTTAGAACTTGGAACAATTAAATGCTCTTGACTTTTACAGCCTCTCTGCAATAACACAGACTAAAGTGATGCCATAAGAGGAGGTCCCACAAGAACAAACTTGGTACACAGCCTCTCTATGCAGCATGCTACTGCAGATGCATCAAACACCACCAAATTACTTTTTTTCTTGAGATAGGCATTGGTTTCTACACACAAGACCTGGATTCTACTTTCCCCACATTGCACCATCCCAGAGTGGAGCTTGCCCAAGGTCGGGATTTGTATAGGTTCTCTCCAGGCACAGCCCCCATCCCCTGTGCAGGGACAGCACCATCCTGGTGAATTAAATGACCACAATGAAAACTGCACTGGGATGATAGCAACATGGGACCAAATACCAGTGAGGCAAATACTGCCTTGTTGGATGCCCTGGGTTTCTCATCCCTGAGTAAAAATCCCATGAAAGCTTAAAAAGGAGCATGCAGGTCATACATCCAAGAGAAATCCCACTGGCTGGCCTAAGAGCTGGGAATTTCTCCCTGCCCTCCATCACAGGCTGGCATACCTTTATGATTCAGGTGGTGGGACACAGAGGCTGGCACAAGTACTGAGGGCCTGAGAAATTCCTGGTGGTGTACATCCATCCTTCCTTTTGTAGGTCATACTTTGTAGTTAGCCCTGATCCAGAACTACAGAATTATTTGGCTGGGAAAAGACCTTCAAAGATAATCAAGTCCAACATCCCTGCCATGGGTAGGGACATATTTCAGTAGATCAGGTTGCTCAAAGCCCCATCCAGCCTGGCCTTGAACACTTCCAGGAATGAGCCAACCACAGCTTCTCTAGGCAACCTGTTTCAGTGCCTCATGACCTTCATAATCAAAAAATGTCTTATGTCTAATCTAAATCAACTTCAGTATAAAACTGTTGTCCCTTGTCCTGTCAGAAAAGACCATGTTGAAAAGTCTTCTTCCACCTTTCTCGAAAGCTCCTTTATATAGTGCACTCTGAAAAGAAGTTTAGGCAGATTTTTGGTGGCACAAGCAAAGGGTGACAGGAAAAGAAAGATAGCACTTTTTCTCACCAGCCATTTGATTTAAAATATAATGGACTGGTCACCCTGGGTCTGTATGACAGTCTGGAAATCCTTGTTTCTCAGCTGATGAGAGCATGGAATAGCTTCTCCTAGAGCAAGACATTGGCTGCCTCCTGAGACACAGCTAACAGATGCACTTTCGTGAAAAAACAGCTCTCAGTATTTCTGCAGAGTGGCTTCCTAGCCAGAGCATGGCTAGAGGTTCCCACAAATGATTGCAAAGGGGTCTGAATACATGATTTTTCACAGCATGAATGCTGGTCTCCAAGGATCAGGCTTTCACCTCAAAACCAGTTCTCAGTGGAAGCTACAAAGATATAAGTGATCTCCTGATTCACTAACTAGATTTTATCCTTTCTCTGGGTTAGGCCAGAGGGAAATTTTAGTTTGATTGAGCTTTCAGGCAAATTCATTAGATTAGGCCACTAGAGGGAGCAGCCTTTAAAGTCCAGAGCTGGTCCCCGGGGACGCGTCCCCACGAGTGGGGGGACACAGGAGGGCGGCCCCATGGCCGCAGCTCCCAGGGGAAGCTCCCCAGCACTGGGGGACAGAATTGCACACTGCGAAGAGTATTATTTGGGGGTAGCACCCCCAAACGCATCACTTGTTATCTGCTGTTTCTGATACTGAAAATCGTCCGACTTTCACGTATATTTTTCTTCTTAGCAAATATGGTGTTCTTCTTCCCCTTTTCCAAGTTCTTTTCACATAAGTGTGTACAGGAAAAAAGAAGGCAAGGTATAAGTTTTAAAATTACCTGGCTAACCTGGTTTATGGGAACCACACCAGTGTGTGATGAGTAGCTACTTTGGTTACACACCTACTTCTCAGTGAAGGCAGTCACTATTAAAAGTTAGTCTGGTGACTATTAATTTTAACATCGTTGCATTTTGGTCAGACTGATTTGCATCACCTTAAAACCACACGACTGCGAGTTCTGGAGAAAGCTGTCTAGAGTGACGTTCCCTTTGGCATTCCTGAGGAATTAGCAGCGCATGCCCAGGTTGCAGTTGTGTAGCGAGTTTCACCAGTTGAAAGGGAAGGAATTTTTTGGAAGAGCAGGACTATGAACGCAGCAAAGCAAGGTGTGGTGCCTACATCACCTAAGAACGAATTACGTTAACTCGCCTCGTGAAATGCGTGCTATGACAGGAGATGCTGGTGCGGTGAAACATGAAGTGTAAACACGGGTGCGGAGATTGCAGAGAGAAAGGGGCTGGAGCAGGGGCTTTCTCATCCCAACCCCGGCAGACTTACCTCTCCTCCCGTGCAGGGGAAGGGGCTCGAATACCTGGAAGTGCAAATGGCTCCTCTCTGCCTCACATCATCCTCCAGCCCGAAGGTGGCCGAACAGTTAGCAGCAAAGTATTTGTAAGGCTTCCACGTCTCGCCGAAGTCCTGGGAGCGCTCCAGCACCATGGCAGCCGGCCTGGGCGACTTGAAGACCATGATCAAGTGAGTGAAGTAGAAGGCGGCTTCCAGGTCCAGGCGGATGGTCTCGCGGGGCGCATCCTGTGCGGCCTGCCACCAGGTGCGGGGCAGGCGGAACGGGGAGTCGGCCATGGCGGCGGGGGGGTGCGCCAGCCCGGCCTGGGCCCCGCTGCAGCGCCCGCACTGGGGCCGCCGGCAGCGCCGCTGCTCGTCCTCGCTGTAGCTGCAGAAGGGCTCGGCGGCGTGCCGGCCGCACGACGTGTCGGTGCGCAGCGCCCGCCCGTGCGCCAGGTTGCCCATCCGAGGGTTGCAGGCCTTCTCGCAGGGGCTGCTCGCTGCCGCCGCGCCGCGCAGACCTGCGGGGCAGAGAGCGGGGCTGAGGCCGGCTCCTGAGGTGGGAGCACCTCACCCCGTCGGAGCGGACACGTCCCGCGGAGCGCGGGATGCTGCCCCCGCCCAAACCGGGCGCCCTGGTACCCACCGAGCTCTGGAGGGGCTGTGGGACAGTGCGGCACTGCTGCTCAGCTCTCCCCTCTGTGGAGCTATGTGTGTCTATAAAAGCGAAAAAAACACACCCCAAACCTTTCGGAGCTTCCCTGCACTCGGGAAAGTCCCTGCCTAGCGAGAGATACAGAGCGGGCAGCGGACAGGAGGAGAGATGAGTACAACCTGCCCTCCCGCCCTGGGGGACCAGAGCAGGACTGAGGCTTCAGGGCCATGCCACACATGCCCCGAGGCCTCCAAGGGGACCCAGGTGGCCCTGGGGAAGTGGAGAAAAGCGGAAGAAAGGCAAGCTGCCGCCAAGGCCAGGAGACTGCCATGGGTGACAGCACTGCTGTAGCCCAGCCCACCGTGCAGCACATCAGGTGTCGGGGGTGTGAGAGCCCACAGGAATATCACCTGCCAGCAATGACCTCCAGTCTTCACCCCTTTCCCACCACTCCACCCCTACCCCAAATCTTCCCACTATCAGAAACTGCTGCTGACATCAAGTGTTTAATTGTAGCACCGCTTCAGTTTGGAAAGGCTGTTGCTAGTGTGTGTAAAGAGAAGAAGAAAAAAAAAAAGTTTTGGTTGAAACTATGCTGGCAAGCTGCCGCACAGCTGAGGCTCTGTGGTTTTTGTTCAAGCTTTTCTGGAAGTCCTGTCAATTTTGAAATCCACAGTTATAGAGTCAAAGAAAAATAAAATCACCATGGGCTTTACTGTGAAACCATGTAACTCTCACATGTAATCAATGTAACTCTTGGTGCAGGAATGCTTGATTAGGGGCTCTCCAACTTTTTATTAATAAATGTTAAGAGTAGGTCAAAGTGGTATTTGGTGAATTGTTTAACAAAAAAAAAAAATCTCTGTTGACTTGAATGTGTGCAGGTCAAAGCATCTGAGGTGCATAATGTCTTCTTTATCACCATGCTAGTCATACACTGTGAGCTTTGTGCACCAATTAATGTCTTCTTCTTAGCATTTTTGTTATGTCTGAAGGTCATTTCAGTTTAGCATCCAATAAATCCTTTATCTGGGGCTTATTCAGCTTTTGCCTACAGTGTCATAGTTGCAATTAAGCTACATTATGCACTAGCAGTGCAAGCCTGACAGCATCCTCCACTTCACCCTCTCCTCAAGAAGCACCCTGGTTTAAAACAACATTTTTATCACCAAAGCTCTAGATGGGTTTTCTGTAGTGTTTCCTCAGAACTGCTGCTTGCTATACACCCAGTACAAGGTACTTCTGAATCCAGTCTCTGGATCTCACTGGGTAAGCAGTCTTGGGAAATTTTTAGTGAACAAGAAATGCTCAGTCAGGTTAGCTTCCTACAGTGTGCTGGTGAAGCTGTGTTGGACATGACCTATAGTAACTGTGCAGAATACATTTGCTCTAGAAAAGTAAACAAATAGAACTGTAAGGTCAATGTAATATCACTTACAACTCCCGAACATCCTTTTCAAAGCATTGTATAAACATTAACTAACCTACGTAGCTCTCCTGAGGAGTAGGTAAGTTAAGTGTTATTATCATATTATCAGTTAGGCTAGCCAGTAGTTGGCCTAATTTATGTCTTTGGCTGCTTTCCTGGATTCTTTGGCTACGTGTTAACACAGTGCAGTTGGCTGCTACAGAAATAGATGAACATGTACTGCGGTTCCCTCAGTTGTGGGATTGCAAAGCAGATTTGGGAAGTAGTAGGAAGAGCAGGGCTCAGTCAGCACCATCAGACAGGTTGAGATTACTGTTTGGGTTCATCAAGCCCTTTTGTTTTTTGCACACCAGACTGCTGCCTCCAGGAATGCAGTGGAGGAGGACCTGGTCAATGGGAGGTTTCCCGTGACTGCAGTTGGTGGTAGGGTTGTTGTAGATGGCCTCAGGGCAGGGACAAGGCTCTGCCTGAGCCCAGCTGGGAAGGGTTGGCTACAAAAGCCCATGTCAGATCCCGGGATCTCAGGGTATTTAACTGCTCCCAGCTCGGCTATGCTGCAGCCCTGGTCATGCACGGTCACTGACTGCAGTTGTCTTCGGGCCAGGCATTGAGAGTCCCTTCCTCACCCGAGATCAGATCTGGGGCAAGGGACCTTGGCTTCAGCAGGATTTGAGAAATGCTGCTGGCACACAGACGTGGGTCCCAGGGGCAGAAAGGGGGGAGAGGAAACCCCCTTTGAAAGGGTGTTTGTTTTCACTTGAATTGGAAAAGAGTTGCATGACCGATGCAGAGCACTTCATGTTATGAAAAGTGACAGCTTTCTAGTGTAACACTGGCTGGCACAGGAATTCAGTAAAAGGATAAACTGAGAGCATAGAGATTTCTATGGTGGCAGTCACAAGTTTGCAACTGCTCTGCAACAGCACTGGAGAAAGTGCTTTTCCTTATTGCACTTAATGCATCTGCCCAACTAAATCTCCCCCTTCTATCTACTGTACATGCCACCGGACTGGGATCTTCAGTAATGAGTAAGAGCATGCAGCAAATACCATGACTCACCTGGGAAAACATCCATGGAAAATCATATGCTTCCTGCTTAAGCATTTTAGCAACACATGTCTTGTGATGTTTCGTTTATGTCTTGTGCCTGATTAAATATTTGTTTCCCATCAGAGTTTTTTTCTTCTTTTTAAAAAAGAAATTTGGCACTCGGCTTGCACGCGGCCGAGGAAGCGTTACGCAAACTGTTTATGCCCGAGTGTATCAGCTGCGGGACCCCGCTGCGGACAGCTCTGAGCGCGAAGTGTTTACGCTGCGGGAAGGGGCTTTGAAAACCCTGCCCGCCCTCCTCCGCACCCCGACGACTCGGGGCACCGCCGCCCGAAGCGGCTGCGAAGCCCGCAGCGCCCCGCCGCTGCCATTCGCAGCGCTCCGCAGCCGGACCCCGCTCCCGCAGCATCCCCCGAAGCCCCGGCCCGTGCCCACCCGGCCTCGCCGCCCCGCCGGAGGCTCCGCGGACAGGGGCGGCCCCGCGCAGCGCAGCGCAGCGCAGCGCGGCCGGATCCCTCTTTGTCTGCGGCGCGGGGCGGACGCGCATCCCGGCCCCTGCCTTCCCACAGCCATCCGCGCACCCCGCGCCCCGACACGCACCGCATGTGCGGACACACGCGCGCCCAGCCTGTGCGCACATACACGCGTACGTGCTGCGTGTGCGCGGACACGTGCGGACAGAGACGGACGCGTGTGTGCGCAGAGCGCGCACGCCCGTGCTGTTCCCCGTGAGTGCTCACGCACGGCGCGGAAACTCCGGCACACGCGCGTACCCGCACCCGCACACGCTGCGCGCATCCACCTCGCACGCCCGCGGAGGACGGAGAACGCCGAGCGCGGCCGGTCGCGACCCACCTGCAGCGGCGGCGGCGGCG
>VZTT01064931.1:1093-23352 GCA_013400855.1 Buphagus erythrorhynchus | reverse complement strand
AAAATGAAGAAAGGAAGGGACCAATTTTCCTGCAAGGCAGGAGCCAAGGAGTTACACTTTGAAGCTGCAGCAATTCTTTTATGAACACTTTATTGTTGACACCATCAACACACAGAGTTCTCACGAGTGAGAAAAACACTATCATTAAAACAAGAGGAGTGCCAGAGGCAACTGATCATTCTGGGATGTGCTTGCAAGGGCACCCTTTTTGTCCATCAGGGTGAGCTAAGGCTTACTTTATATGGTCTTGCATAATGGTTAACATATCAGAAAGTTATGACAAAGAAAAAGACTAAGCAGCAAATAATAACTAACGGACCTAGATCCAACCATTTACTTTCTAATGTGTCACTGAAAAGTTCTTGAGAAATAAGGTATATTTGTATTTTTAAAATAGATTGTAGTGAAGTGTAATAAATTCAAAATAAACTGTGAAGACAGTTGTAGCCAATCTGCAGCATATAAAAACATCTGGGAGCAGACTCTGAGATGATTTCCGTACCTACTGACTTTCTTTTCATGACCATGAATAGCATTGCTTAAAGGCTAAGAAAAGGAATGGGATTGACATGTATTAGCCAATATGTTCTAAAAATGTTTTAAAGGCCTAAGGCAACTGGGTGTATAATAAAATATTCCTGACTGCTCCATATTAGATGGTGTGAATATACTGGAATACACTGATTACACCACTGTTTTAGACAAAGCCTGGATGGTAAAGATAACCCAACAGCCTAGCTCTTATTCAGAAAATGTAGTAGAAGTTATTTCCCAATAATTTGTAATGCAGCTAAAAATTTTGAGCATTTTTTAAAGTTCTGCACATCAGAAAATGAAAAGACAAGCACTAAATCAAAGCAAATATAAGAATCACAGAAAGGAGGCATTGTGGAAGGAAAGTCTTGCCTCTGTGCCAGCAGCAGTCACAACACTGACAGGATCCACTCTTGCTCAGCCCCTGGGCTGCATCACCGTTTGTCAGGGCTTGAGCATTCATGGCTGATACATTTCAGTCAGAGAATCCAACCCAGACAGGAGAATAGCAAAATAAGGTAACTAAGTTAGAAATATCCATTTTTTTTGGAAGGATGCATGGATTTTTGTGTGACATAAGACTTTTTTGTTTTCTCTGGAACATTTGCTGAAATAATTTGCAATGCTAAATAATATCTGAAGCAAAAAATTTTAGTATTTTTATCTGATTCATTGGAAAATCTTGATTATTCTATCAAGAAGTATTCTGTTTGAAGCTTACTTGCACTGCCTGAGAAAGATCCCAATGAGATAATGTTCAGCAGGCCTTTTTTCAATTTCCAGTTGTCTTCTCAAAAATCAGAGAGACACTTGGCAGTGCTTGCCCTCATTGACAGAGGGAGCTGAAAAGCATTGTCATGAAAACATTATTTTTAAAAATTAGGAATAAATATTCCCATTGTTTATGTTGATTGACTTTAGATAAACATATTGAGATAAGACTGTATGCCTACACCAAAAACTGAAACAACATACAAAATTTACAGACAATTATTCATGATAATTTAATTAGCTCTTTGTTTCCCCTTGATTCACCACTGAACTGTGAGACACTTTGTCACCAATCTGCAGAGAATGAAAAAAATCAGAAATGTAGTGAAGCATGTATTTCAGAAAGTAATGAAAATTTTACACTTTCTAAGTAGTCTTTAACAGCCTGTCATCCCAGGGAAAATCCCCACAGGTCTTCTAATCCAAAACAATATTTTTGGAAAATCCTGTCATCTCTTCCCACTACAGCCTTCTGTAATTGAGACTGAGAACAGGATTCAGTTAATCTTTGGGTCCACCTAACTATTTATCACCCTTCAAGTGTGCCTTTCAAGGTGCCTATGTAAAGCTCACTGGTTTTTGAAGAATAGGCTGCTAAATCATGCTGTGCTGAAGATTTCTTTATGCAAACAAGATCTGTCTTCAAAATTGAAAAAAAACTAGAAACCAGAACTATTTATTCCAAGCAAGGGAAACTCCATCTGCCTTTAATCAGTACATGGACAACAAAGAGACAGTGCAGATTTTCAGACATATGCTTTTGCACAGATGTGTAAGCCAGGGATTTTGGGTGTGTAAGATACAGGCACATACACATCCCTGTGTGTAGATTTATTCTCATGCCCCATGACAGACACACGCAGAATTGTCCTTCCTCACCAGTTTGTGTCCACAGGTTTGTATAGCCATTAGAACTTTTTTGTTTAAGTCAGAGTTATTCTGGGGTATTGCATAAAACAAAAAAAAATTAGAAAATTATTTCATGTTCTTTTTTTTAGGATGACTGAGGGAAAAGGATTTTTCAAAAAGCCATTGACAGTGACAATAGCTATGAGGTTAACCTCTACTAACATGACCTCAATCTGAGAAATCTTTTCCTCACCAGCTCAGATAGTAGAAAACTAAAATCATTATATATCAGGTAGTTGCTCAGAAATCTAAGAGGGCATGAATGGGCTACCTCTATCCATTTCTTAGTGGATAAATATGGATTCACAGTATGCACATGCTTCTCATCCTGTCAAAAGTCACTAAATTATCTGTGATCAAGGGCTGATTAGCAATCATAAAGAATATTAGTCTTTTTCCCTCATCTAAAAACCACTCTCTATAGAATAAGGCAGAACTTAAAGGATGATGGTGGCTTTTTTATATGTTTACAGAGTTCAACAAAATGTGGGCCTGCACTTAAGGCTTTTGTATCTGGAATCCTTCTCACAGCTTTTGTACTTCAGTAGAACTTTGTAAATTAATGTATCTTAATCTGTCCCTATGTGTCCATATCTGGTTGGAGCTCATGTTTAACCAAACCTTGTTCCTGAAACAGATTTAGTGTAAGAGAAGGAAACTTTTAGTTTCCTGAAGCTGTGTCATCACTCAGACTTGCCAGGCCCACACTCTGTTCATCATTACCTGGTGGGGTAATGAAACACATAGCAGCCATGAAAGCTCCTGCAGTGATCTCCCTGCTCCTTCTCCCTTTCCCTCAGCCCTCGTGAGCTCTCCATTCCTTCAGGAGCATGCCTGCTTTGCTCTGTGTCTCTAGAATCATTTAGTTACAGTACTAACCTGTAACAATATGAATCCTTTTCCAAAGAATTCCACAAAATTAAAAAACCATGTGTTTTAATTGTTATATTCAGCACACTTTTTCAATGGGGAGTGTGGAAAAAGAGAGCAGTGGTCTTAAAATATTTTCCCTTATATTTATTTTAAAAATTTGGTGTTCCAGGAGGTAGTAAAATAGCATCATTTGCTGGTTTGGGGTTTTTTTGTGAGAGGAGTGGAAAAGGGAACATATCACTCAGTTTTCTTCTGCTGTATCCTTGGGGACTGTGCCTAGTATATCTGCACAATGCTTAATTAACATATTTCATGTTTTAGGAGGCATAAAGTTGCACCTCATAAGATGCATGGCCCTAATAAGCCCAGTGAGATGTGGCCAGACTTGTCACACTAGTGGGCTTTCAGAAAACAGTGCTAAATTCATTGCTTTTTTTCCCCATAAACCTGATTCAAACTCAAGTCTCAAGCTGAGAGCCTGGTGAATTAACCTAATGTGCCCACTTGACTGTCTACTATGTATCATGATAGATTTCTTTTAATCTGCTGCAGAAAATAAATTGCTGGAGAAAAAAAATAAAGATTTGTACTCTTTAAAGACTAATCACTTTCAGGCACTGTATGGCAAACAGCAAGATTCAGAATGAATCCTTTTACTGCATTACTCATGACAGCTTACAACCCAGACTATTAAACATTCATCAATAAAAATTTAACATCCCATCTTCCCTTTGATATCCTCAACTGCTCCCTACATAAGACAACAAGAAGGCTTTCCACAGCTCAGTGTGATGGCAGGACATCAAAGCAGCCTCCACAGCTAGCCTGCTTCGAACAGTGTCTTGTATTTAGAAAGTAGAGTTGTCACATGGGAGAGGAAAAAGCAATGCAGGAGATTCTCTCTGGTTTGAATATATATAATCCCTCCCAAGGGGTGCATTATGGCCATGTTGTGGCTGAGCAGCAAGTTGCAATTCACTTTTCTTCGTATAAGGATATGACAGACCACACAAAAGCAAAAAGAAGAGCTGGATATTTTCCTTTGTTAAGCAATGAACACTGCATGCCAGACTTTAACTGCAGGAAAAAGAAAGAACAGGCTTTTGCTTAAAAAATTACCAGAACTGACAAATCTGTTGTAGCTACTGTTTGCTAGAGAAGTGAAGATTGTAAACAAATAAATCTATTTGCTTTCCTGCTATCTACAGAAGATTTATGCTTGCCACTGAAAAACCAAGCAGGGAATTTTCAATGGGTAAATTCAGTTCAGTTGAGCAACTTCCATTTTTAGCTACTTAACAGAAAAGAGCTGGAAAATTAGACGCTGAAATAATCCTCTCCCAACAACTGTTGGGCCTCAGTTGTACTTATTGTCCTGAATCTTACTCAAATCCCATTGTAAGAGTTCTGGGATGCAGGCAGGTTTTGGATCAGATGCTAAACTGAACAGGCCTTAGGGCAGACAAGCTTAGACTTGTTCCATCTGCCTTTCTCCTGCTCCTACATCCTAATGCTGGTCATTTTTACTGCCTGCTGTCCACCTGCAATGGCCTGGGGTTTCAGCAATGCTCCTGGCCAAAGCCTGACTGCTTCAGGAGGAATGAAGGGCCAGGAGCTGGAGAATAAATCCCACAGTTATCGTGTCCAGTCAGAGCTTTGCTATGATGAAGGGATGTAACAGGGTAAAAAGGAAGAAAGCAAGGCTCTCATAGTGATAGCAATTCCTAGGTTTTTTAATCATTTGATTGGAAACTTCCAGTAGCTCAGCATAGATTTTGATAACGTTACACTATCAGTTGACAAAATATATTGGACTTATGTTAGCAAAGGACATTGAAAGAAGAGCAAGTTTTGTCCACAGTTATGTCTAACTAACCTGGTTTTGCTTAGTCTGTAGTGACCTGCTGAGCATATGGAGTGCTGCTAAGAAATCTTAGACAGGACAGGTTCCCTGTTGGCCTCTCTGTCATCCTGTGTTACTATCAGAGAACCAAAGTTATTCAGATTGCACACAGACTGCAATCACACCTGCTACAAGTGTTTTCTGTGGCCTTCCACTTAGCTTTAGTTTGTCTCACCCAAAATCCTTTGCAGTCTGCTTAATTATAGCACTAAAATATTTGCAGAACCATAAGCTGAGTTTAAAAAAATGCAATAGAGGTGATATGTGGATTTTTTTTCTGATCTTAGATTTAAAATCCATTCCCAGTATTTTAAAATTTTCTCTAGCAATAGCAGCAGCAACCAATATCTTCTACTGAGATAAGAAAGTGTCTGTCATAAAGTCACAAGTATGTTATTGAACATGTGGTGGTCTAAAAATTAGTGGAAATTAATACATTTTCCTATTTTGTTTCCTCCCTTTAAGAAGCAGATTTTGTTATTTAGTTTGGGTTTTGTTTTCAGTTTGGAAATAATTCTGTATTCAGCAACCTTGGATCTGTCTGTAATCTGCTTAAGGGCTTTCTATTGACTTTCAAGCTCTAGCAGTGAAATAAAATGGGGTGAGAGAATGAAATGATCTGCATGATACAAGAGATTTCATTTGATTTTGAGTCAAGAAGGACCAGGGAAGGAAAATCACACCTCTTTATGTTGCTTCAGAGATGTAAAATCAGGTCCATAGTACCAGGGCAGGCATTTTGCTGAAATCCTACAACTGATAGTGCAATCAGTAGTGTAACCTTTGTGTGTCTCAGACCACACTGTAATTTTTGTTTCAATGCCAGTTCATCCTATGCTAGGCTTGCCTTTGCAATGAACAGATGTCACAGGATCAGTTGTGAAATCATAAAATGGCTTGGATTGGAAAGGACCTTAAAGGTAATGGAGTTCCAATATACCTGCCATGATCAGAGAGCCTTCCACTAGATCAGGTTGCTCAGAGCCCCATCCAACTTGGCCTTGGACATTTCCAGGAATGAGGCAGCTACAACTTCTCTGGAAAAACTATTCCAGTGCCTCACCACCCTCACAGGAAGGAGTTTCTTCCTATAATCTAATCTAATCTAATCTAATCTAATCTAATCTAATCTAATGTAATCTAAGGCTACTCTCAGTTTAAAACCATGCTCCCTGCTCTTGTCACTACATGCTCTTGCAAATAGTCTCTCTCCATTCTTCTTGTAGGCTCCCTTTGGGTGCTGGAAGGCCACAATTAGGTCATCCAGACGCCTTTTCTTCTCCAGACTGAACAATCCAAATTCTCTCATTTTTTTCTCACAAGAGAGGTCCTGCATCCCTCAAATCATCTTGGTGGCCTCCTCTGGACCCACTCCAACAGGTCCATGTCCTTCCTGTGCTGGGACCCCTGGAGCTGGATGCTCCAGGTGGGTCTCACCAGAGTGGAGCAGAGGGGCAGAATCCCCTCCCTTGTCCTGCTGCCCACAGGGCTTTGGATGCAGCCCAGGACATGTTTGGCTTTCTGGGCTATGAGTGCACCTTTCTGGCTCATGCCCAGCCTCTCATCCACAGCACCCCCAGGTCCTCCTTAGCAAGGCTGCTCTGGATCTGTTCATCCCCCTGGATTGACACTGGGGGTTGCCCTGATCCTGCATTTCATCTTCTTAAGCCACACATGTTTGCCAAAGGCCCAATTTTTGAGCTTTTCCAGGCCCCTCTGGATGATATCCTGTCTTTCAGATGTGGCAAAAGCACCACTCAGCTTGGTGTCACCTGAAAAATTGCTGAGGGTGCATTTGATGCATTATTGAAGGTATTGAATAACACTGGTCCCAATATAGAACCCTGAAGGATACCACTCATGTCTCAGCAAAGATTATTCTGACTGAAAATGACATCTTCTGAAAAAGTTTGGACATTTCCTAGCATTTGTTGTGTTTTCATGAAAGTGATACCACTAAGCATACATTCCCTCCTGAGATCCATTTCAAGAGAAATTTAAACAGATAGGACATGATTCACCCAAATGTGGTTTTGCCACGATAGTGAGAATAGCACCTTTCCTTTCTCAGAAGTTCCATATGAATTTTAATGCCAGCATCCTTTGAAGCAGTCTCTTTCTTTGCTCCTTCATCTAGTTTCCATTACATTCCTGAGCAAACACAGTGCAAATATACACCATGATTTTTTGTTCTTCAAATGTGCTAATATTCTCTGCTTATGGGGGTGAGGTGTGCAGGTTCAAGTCATGTGGATTTGATTACTGAAACTTAATCGACCAAATTGTATGATGAACATTCCTATTAATAATGACTTTTTATTCTTTACTACTAAAATTGGTGCAGAAGGCATTTCTAATTTTAAACAGGGCATATTCTTAATATAAAAATCACATGGTATGCAGAATAAAGCTTTGCTGCAGGGCAGAACTGCATCTGTTACCTCAAATATGTAAGCTGTGACTATCATCTTAAAAGTAAAATTATCTCACTTTAATACCTATGCATACAATTTTCATTCTCCTTAAGTAGTTTCTAAACAGCTGTCTGTCCTAACTGCAAAGTGATTTAAGGAAATTCTCAGCACTTTGGTCACAATTCCCACCTGTGCAGAGAGACTGCACAGACCATCTTGTCATTCAGGTCCCACTCACATTCAGTGAATCTTGCCTCTACTCATTTTCTAAAAGATGATGAAAGGGGAAGGTGCTCAGCATATCAGAAAAGTAGGCATATTTTTTGTAATAGTGGGCATTCACTATTCTCAAGTGGCTGAGGTAGGTGTTTTGCACAGCAATGAAAGAATTCTCTGGCTTAAAACCATGTCTAGTTAGTTATAATTCTACATGGAAGCAATTTTAGCTCTGAATTTGCAGAATGTTCTTAAAATTCACACGGTCTTTTCAAATTTGCACCCAGATGTAAGAATCAGGGGAAGTATACTTTACCAGTACCATTAGTAATTTACAGCTTAAGTGGCATGAGCGTATAATAGCAATATAACAACAACAGTGAAACTGTAAGCTGTAACTGTATTAATGCACAAGTCAGTCAAAACTGACATTTGTGTAGTAGAAGCAGAATATAAAAATAACTCATGACAATAGTATAATGAAAACATCAATGATACTAACACAGCTGGTAGATTTCACCACAGTGAAAGAGTTCTACAGGCAATAGGGGCAAAAAAAGCATCTTAATACATTGGACCTCCTTTTCCTGCTGGTAAAAGAAATTTAGGGTCAAGCAGTCTCTCTAACAGCAATCTACCTATACCTGAACGTTTTGGCGAAAACCACCTGTGCATAGAACAAATACTCTTTTAAACTTCTCTACTCTTGCATACTACAAATCTGAAGTAAAAAGAAAATGCAAAGTATAAAATTTTTCCACTCAACCACTTAATTCTAACAGCTGACAATCAAAAACACATTAGCTGCTGTCAGTCACCATCACAATTTTGTAATGTTGATATCTGTATAGCAGGAATTTAATCAACATATCAACTCATTTCATATATGTAAACACACAGAAGCTGATGCAGTCATAGTAACCCTTACTATACTAGAGATTTTCAAATAACTCAATTTTTACTCCTCCAGATTCCACTGAAATATAGTATGAATGAGAGAATTAAAAATAACTGAAATAGTATCCTCAGTCTATAGATAGTGAAGTAAAAGCACAAGCTGTGGAATAAAATAAGTATCACACTGAGAAAACCACTAATATCTAATTTTCAGTGCTGACCCCAGGGGCAAAGGAGGCAAAGGAGACCAGAGAGGTCAGGGCTGACACCTAAACCATTGCAGCTCAACAAAGTCAGAGCAGACCAACAGCACTGAGGAAATGCAGTTCCCCCAAAGAATGCCTGCCTGAGATAACTCTGAGGATGAAACCCCTAACACAGCCCTCCCTAAGATAACAGAGGTTTTGTTTCATTACAGCAGCAGTCCCACAGAGCCATGCTTGCAGGAACAGCTGGTTTGAAACTGGTCTGCCCAGGAATAATCATGGAGTGGTCCAACAAGCCATAACTTATCCTGAATTACAGCTGACCACCAGTGTGATACCAACAGCACCAGTGCAGAGTCCTGAGCCTATTCTGCATTCCTTAGAGCTTGAATATTTCTGTGTATTCATTTCAATCTGAGACAAACTGCTTGAGATTCAAAAGTCTCTGTAAGGAGTGGCAGCACAGTTGCTTAACCGTGTATTTGAGCTCATCATTCATTCCCAAGCTTATCCTCCCAGGGTGAATTTGGCACAAAATGTGCTGGTCCAGGGATTTCTCACCGCTCCCACTGTTCACAATACAGACTTTACACACTGAAGCACTTGGCTGGTGTTGAGCTCTAGACTGCCACGAGTGCCACTGCACTCACTGGGATGCAAACATGCCAACGAGGGAGAAATTCTAAAAGAAGAAATGAAGAGCTAGCAGGCATTTTACACAAAACATCTGACCAGCATATGTTTATATACAATGAGTTGTCAGCAACAAAAGTAAAAGTGGCCAATATGATGTTGAACTGTTCATTTTAGTGCATTTCAGTTGTTTTGAAGGAACTGCTGGTAAACCACTGTTTTGATATTTTACAAATATAACCAAGGCCCTGTAAGAAAACCATGAAGCCTCCTGCTGTGAATGTTGTCTATTATTTGTTGAAGCATTATTCCCCAGACAGCTGGAAGTGGGGAAGACAGAAAGTGTATAAATAATGATATTATGGCACAAAAATCACAGTCACAGCTCTATATCTAGGGTGACACTGGTCTTAAAGATACACCATCAACAGAAGACAGTCCATAGGCCAGAGCTCAAAATCAGAACTTAAAGCACAAGTTTTTCATGTCAAAAATCCATTTGAAATGGTTTGCAGAGAGTTAATATGTAGTTAACAGATTCTTTAATACATATTGTAAGCTCCTGTAGCTTTTGTGGTGATTATACATGGTTGCAGATGTTCCATGTACATCAGTAGAAAGTGATGAAGATGGTTATGAGTCACATTTGACCCTCCCATAAACAACATATAATTATTTATTAAAACACCCACTAATATTTTCTGAACTTTTCACACACAATATATGGATTTCTTGGTTCCAGTGCTGATTAGCTGTCATTTCTCAGAATACTCGACTTCCACAGTTATAAAACAAAGATGACAATATTTGAGGTTATGGACCTTATAAAAATACTAACTAAAGTTAAGGTTCTGTGGCATGAGTTATACAAGTCAACTTGAGCTACACAGTTTGGCCACTATCATGACTCCTTCTTACAACAATTCTACACATTTATTTGTTATAGAAGAGCTCCATGATACTTAGTTTTTGTGAAATAAATTCACAATCCTGGGTAAAGGCTCACTGCCTTACTTGATATAAAATATCCACACAACAGTCAGTACCAATCCAGAACTAAGAAAAATTGTATCTCCTTTATGTATATGGAACTTAGTAATGCAAAGATAAAGGACCACATTTTCCTGGGAGATCTTTACCTTCATCTGCAGACCATACTTTGTATACCCTGAGGAAAATGCCTGGGTTCATTTTTCAGATAAGGAATGCAGAGTAAAATCCAGTGCTCCAGTTTCCCAGTGCTATGGGATATAGTTGTGCTTTTACAACAGGATCATCCTGTCACTACTTGTGCATATCAGACATATATTTAGATAAAGTCATCAAACATTCAGGGCTGAGGACACCTGGGATATATATAATCCCATCTTCTTTATGTGGGATCTTTGTAGGTCTGACAATCCCAACTCAAAATAATAAAAATGTGAGCCAGACCTCTTTTTTTTTTTTTTTTTTTTTCTTATTTTTTTTTTTTTGAACTANTTTTTTTTTTTTTTTTTACTTAAGTTTTTTTTTTTGAACTAACTTAAAAAACTACTAGCTTTTATCAATGAATAATCTATTTTTCTAAGCTTTCCAGTCAGATCTTCCAAGTATAGGAGTTAGAACCTTTCTTTGCAAGTTTTTAAATGAAAGCTAAATTACTTCTGAAAAACCAGCAGCCTCAAGACTTGCTAGAAAACCAAAGGAGATGGAAATACTCTATTTTTTACTGTTTCTGAACATACAATTTCCCTCCCAATTTCCCAAACCAGACATTCTGTCTATCAGGTAAATTTGAATTATGCCCAACTCCAAGGAAATCCAGAGACCACACATTCCAGATTTTCTTGAGTCAAAGAAAATTAATATAATTCCTACAAATTCCTGTATACCATCAAGATCCATCCTAGCATTTTCATCAGTTTTTTTTTTTTTTTTTTTGGTTCTAAGAAGGTCCAAGAAGAATACGTAAAAGGAAAATAAGCTGAACTATTTTTAACTCAAATTAACTGATTTTGATTGAAAGACTGGGCAAAGTTCCAGTGGTGAAGTATGTGTTTTATACAATCCAGACTGCTTTGCCCTTTCCTTCACACAATGCTAATGAGTAACAGAGTAACCTGAAAATCTGAGCAGTGAGGTGTGCTATTGTTTGGGTTAGTCTATTCCAGTTTTAAGAAGGATTACGGATTGGGAACTACAGCTCTACTGAGGTGTGCAGCTGCATTAATGGTTTTATGTGTAATACTAAATCACTAGACCTGCTCCTGCCATTCTTAAGTATCAGACTACATTTGATTCCCTTCTCAAACAATTAGACCAAGCATCTGCAGTGCAGCAGAACAGAAAAGAGTAAAGGGGAGTCATCAGGTGTTAAGCCAGAAAATGCCTGTATATTCTGCCTACACCATATAAAGAGCCTAATTTTTGCAAGCCATCCAAGAAGGAAATCAATGCTGATTTTTTATATCCTTATGAGGCAAACAATATTTTTATCTTTTGTCTTCAGAGGAAAGTAGTTAATACAATTGTTTGGAATAATTTTGCATGGAGATGCTATATTAAAAATTTATAATATTCTGGAGTGACTCTTCAAAGATGACAGTGATTTTGACTTTGGAACAGGAAGGTTGCACAGTTAACTCTTCCAGAACAGATATTCTCCAGTAGCTAAACTGGTATGTTTCCTCATGTATACATGGACACTAATGGATTCTCTTCAGATGATTAATCCTATTTGTGCCTCTTTTATCCAAGGGAACAGTTTCATTCTCAACTAGAACTGATCTGAATCCATGCTTCTGTCAAAAGGGATGATCGCTTCTTGTCCTTTGGCTGCATATGTCTATTACTTTTCTCTTGTAAACATTTGTGCGTTTATGATTGCCCAGAGATCCAAAGGAAAGAAGAAAATTAATCCAAGACTGAAAAGGGATAGTTTTCATCAGGATCAATAACTGATCTTCCTGTGCACAAAGCTCTCTAAGATGCATGCTGGCAGAATAAAAGATATTTCAAGTGCAATAAAAGTGGAGATATCCCATCTTTGTGAATTTGCATCAGTTGAAAGTAATAATGAAAGTGCACCCAGGCATCATTTTTCCGTCTTTCTTTAAGACATGTCTTTATTTTAAAATTACAACATAAAACATTATAAAAATTATAAACCATAAAAATTATAAAACAAACTATTCATATAGGAACATAGTATTCAGGTGACTTTTTCTTTTTTCTTTTCCCCATGGGTAAAAATTTTTTGCTACCAAGATGAATTTTTATAAAAAGCAAAGTTTGATTTCTACATTAGGTCCAAAATATAGGTCATTTAATGCTGTTGGCAGGATGAATGATGACAGCTGGGTTACATAATGCCAATACTTTAATTTAGCAGGGGACACTTACTGAGTGACTGGGTGCTGTCAGGGCTTCATAGTCTGTCAGCTAAATACAGCTTGAGGTGCCATGCCTGTAAAATTGTGTCAGACAGGGAACATCCATAGCACTTCACTTGAGGCTCCTGACTCAGGTGAGGAAGTAAGAAATTACTTTCTGGACATGCACTAGAGGGACAGTAGCTTCTCTGGAGTTCAAGTCAAAGCTTAATGAGAGTACTGTTAATGACCAGAGAAATCTCTCATTTTTTCTTGTGACTCTACAGAGAAAGACTTGACTTAAAGGGAAAAAAAATAAAGGTTGACTTTATCATGTTAATAAAAAGAATGAATGATGTATCTCACACCTTATTGGAGTGAGTTATATAGTCCCAGGTTTCACACTTGATTTGTTTGAAGAGACTGGGTGGAAATGCAATAAGACAGAGAGAGTGAAACTCGTAAATCATAGGAATTAAAGATAAGGAGGAGAAGCTTTGCTTTTCAATTCCACAAGCTCTATAAAGGAAAATGGAATTTCCAGAAATCCAAGACCAAATCACCTTTCAACAAAGTAATAATTTTATCAAGGAGGATTCTTTCCTCATATTCAACCCATGACTCTCTATCAAAAGAAGACCACCAAGAGCACTCTACCAGCATTTTCTGGCTTCTTAATATTGTTCTAGATCATCAAGAATCTTGAAGTTAAAATCATGAAATTTCTTTTTCCTTTCTCTTTTTTTTTTTTTGTCTTGTGTTTTTTATTTGCTGAGAGATGGAAAAGGCTTTTATCCTTTGATTGTAGAGTGTGAAAGTGTATTATATGTTAATGAATCTCTATGATCCTGTAACATTTACACAAGAAAGATATCAGAAAAAGGTTTAAGTATTCTTGAAATAATCTCACAAATATACTCTAATCTTGAGCACTAAACTAGTATTAAGACCAGCTCATTGATTTCTTCACAGTCTGATTTGCTTTACTTTAGAAAATGTTGATTTTGATGTTATGAACAGTAGCCTAGCACATGTGACAGCATTTTCTAAGTGTTAATTTAAAAAACACTTTTAGCATAATGCATGAAAGGGATTCTGTGTTTCTTTCCATGTGCAATGTGTTTCAGGGATCTTTCAGGCTCCACCTAGCTATAAGCAGGTTGACCTGAAAGCCCTGAGCAGGCACGGACTCACACAGAATTCACATCCATTCCCATGTGCTGCCTACATCTTCACAATTGGCCTGGTAGCTGATACAGCTTGATAAACAGGAACTCGAATTCAGACTTGTTTTCCTGCTCTGCAGAAAATGAACTTAAACTTTCTTTTCTCTTGTATTACACTGGCCCCATACCAAGCACTATCACAAAAACTTCAGATACAAATATACATTTAACCTATGTGCAGCTAAAAAGGAAAGTCATGGGTGCCACCAGCATTTGTATTTTGCATACAGCCAGTTGCCTCAGGCCACTAGAGGCTACTGCAGGCTAGTAGTAATACTCATTTTCCAGACTGTTCTGCCATATATTGTTTAAAAAGAGATGACATGGAAACAGGGATAAACACACCTGACATAATGAAGTAACTTGAAAGAAAAAGAAAATTAAGTACATCTACGAAGAACATTTTTGCCTGCTCCAAAAGATTTCTGCAGAGAGTCTGAACAGTGGCACTAATTAAAAACATAAATTGTTTTTTACCACATAAATTAAGTCTTTGAATTACCTTACACTCAAGGTCTTAGAGCAAACTTTAGAATTTCTCTTTCCTAACACCAAAACCTCACAAATCCTCCTGTTTTGTTCTCAAACAAGTTTCTAAACCAACAGAGTAGAACCAACCACTGTTGCTATAAGCTTTGTTGAATCCTTTAAACCAAGGTAAATGATACTAGATTCGGATTAGAACCCCTCATGTCTACTTTACATTCTCTCTCATTTTCATAAAGATCATAGACACTCTGGCCTGTATGTTCTCTATTTGCTTTATAAATGTTTTTGCTTTGTTTTCCTCCAGATGCAATAACATACCTTTTTAGTTACAAAGAAAAAGTGCATCTACATGAAGCATGCTTATCTGGATCTAGAGAAGCTATGTGCATTTCTAATACACAATGGCACCAGCACTCACTTCTGAGAGCTCAACAGTTTTTATAGTGAAAAAGTGAGAAAATGCATTCAACACTTTGCATGGTTTATATTCTTATCCAGGCTAAGATTTTAGGCATTTGACAAGTGAATAAAAGGCATGATATAAAAGTAATCATTAACAGCATTATGTAGAACTTTTTATGAACATATTTAACATCAGCTCCTAAGGGAGAATTTTAAAATGAGAGATGAGCTGCTGCAAAGGGAATTTAAAGGGCACAAAGCAAAAGAGGGATTAGGAACTCTAAAGCTAAAGAATTAACATCAAATTGTTGCTGCAAATTGATTTATTACTCAATTCTTAAAGAATTTGCACAGATTTACTTACTAAAACAGTTCTAGAACATTAACCATATTCTATATATTTTAAATGCTGATGTTAGTGGTCACTCCAAACCCTTATTTTCTCCCTACACTGTGTACAGTAGTCAGCATGACACAAATATGCTCATGGGCTGGTCTTTTGAACACTAGCATCATGCAAGTGAATAATTTAGGAAAGATGATAGTGCAAGATCACTAGTACAGGGAAAATTGAGTCATGTTTTGCAAACTCTTAGGTCACTGGTCCAACTGACAGCAGTAACCAGATTTTATTCACAATATTTTTAAAAACTACCTGCTCTCAGTTGCTGTTTCAGAGGTTTCCAATTACACACTCTGAAGCAAGTGTATTTTCCCTCCAAGATGGTTTTATCTTATCTTATTTTAACCCTGTTTTCCAAATAGGCTGTGTAGATAGCACTGCCAAGATAATCATGATAGTGTACTTTAACAGATAGGGGTTATCAACATCATAATATGGATCAGAAGAGAAACTGGACCACAGCTTGTGCTGGGATTTATCACCAGCTGGCTCTGTTAGCAGTGATGACTTGGGAGACCCATGTCCCTCCTGGCGAATTCCTGCTAGTGCAGGGCAGTGCAAAGCTCAGCTGGCCTGGGGCCATGCCCTGCTCTGCTGCAGCAGGCACTGCCTTGGCCTCTGCCCACTCTGGGCTGCAGCAAGGGACAGGTGCCCAGGGGTGGGCACTGTGCTGCTGGCAGCTTTCACCCGGACAAGGTCCAGAGAAAGGGGATGGCTGAGCTGCTCAGAATCCAAATGGAAAATCAGAACAGATGTTAGAAGTGCAAGAGGTTCTAAACAAAGGCTATCTCTGAATCTAAGTCAAGTTTTGAGGTACACATGCTCTGATTAGGACAATAATGAGTTGTCAGTCCCCACGGAAAAAAAGTAACCCTGGATTTTTGCATCCAGTAACTGGTTTTGAGTTATTCATGAACACTTATTTTAGGATGCTTCAAGAACATTGTGGGCCATAATGTCTGTTCCCATGAATACAAAAACACCGAAGGAAAAGGAGCTGCATGATATTTTACTACTAATAAGTTCGGCTTCAAAACATCATTGACATAAATTACTGACAAAAGTTTCATAAGGGCTTTCTAAGCCTTGACACTACCTCAGAGCAAAGAAATTAACATAAAATTAATATGTCTCATTCTCAGGGCATAATACTGGTAGTTTGCAACTCTATTGGGCTCCCACTCCCAAAGTTTTTGGTGAGCGATGCTGGGCTAGGCTGGCCAGATAATGTCTTACTGCCAGTGCAGTTTTACACTGTGTAATACACTTTTAGAACTGTATTACCAAGTAGACTGTCATTATATTTCACTAGTGTCTTCTGGAATAAGTAGAATTAGTAACTGTTTCCTTTTAAACTAAGTTAATGAAAAAGAAATATGAGACACAATGAGACAGAATGACATGGGCACCAGGTCTGTAAGAAGAGTCAGGGACAGAACTTGAACTACTGAAATGTCTGTCCTGTGCCCAAAATAAGGCATGCTGATGGAAGAAGTATTTTGAAAATTCCATTTTCCTTGTCCTGAATTAGTAAAACTATCCATGAAAGTTATTGCTATGCAGTAACACTCAGTTACAGACTAGAGAAGAACAGATTTTTCTGTCTCCATCTGTGACCAAGTTTGCATTTTTTTCATTCCAAGTTATTCAAAATTCTGTTCTGCTATGTGGAGAGTTTAGCAGGTTACTCATTACAATTAACCTATTTAAAAGGGCATATACCATAGTCAGTGCTTTCCTGTGTGTTTCAGGATAAAAAAAAAACTTGTCAGAAAAAGTTGTATTTTTAATGCAAACTTATTCTTGTACAACTCCATTGTAATAGAGATCAGACATTCCTCCACAAGAAAAAGAGGAGCTTGCCCAGTAGGAGAAAAGAAAAAGACATTGTCTCAAACAATAAATATAAACAAAGCATCTAGAAGGATTAAACCATTCAGAGAAACTCCACTCAAATAAAAGTTGTATTTCTGGAAGTTATTTTCTTAAATTTAAAACCAGATTATATTGTCTCAAGTATTCTTGTTGCTATTGTTTTAAATACCAACTTCAAAGAGTATTAAACATAATGTGGGTGTTTTGCTTTCACTTACTGAACATAAACTGTTCCTAGAAATTAGCAAGAAGATTGGGCTGAAGAGAAATGTAATTCAATGTAGTTCAGCATGAAACTAGAGGGCTTCCATTTTGTTTGTATGGCTTACAGATAAAAGAATTCTATTCTGTGCCTCCCTTTTCCTTTATGAAAAACTTACAGAATGTTCAACCCAAGAGAATGACAGAAGCATTTCATTCTACTCATTCACTTCATAGCTCCTCTGACAAGGTACTCCAGCACAAATATCACTTTCCAATGTAGCTGATAGCACACAACCAACATCTCACTGTCCTCAGCGAGCCCTAAGCACGTGCTGAAGCACTTTGACAAACTTAAGAACACGCCTAACCAATTATTCAAGTTTGGATAGACTCAAATGTAATCTGCTATAGCTCCCTGAAGGCTAATTTGTAGTAAATTTGAGAGAGAACATTCATGTTATAAATAGAGAACAGATCTAACTCAAAAATTCAGTGACGGTTTAGCCTTTGGGGTGTTGTGTCAAAATAGGGTAATTATAACAGGCAAAATTGGAGAACTGCTGATGAAACTAATATCTGTTTCTTGTTGAACTTCAGTCTCAGAATATGATACCCTAGTTCTTGTTAGAATATATGCCTGTGGTAAGAAAATTATCAGTGCTGGCGCTGGAGTTTTCAATTGATGATCACATAAAGGATGGTAGTAATAACTCTGATTTCAAGCATCTTAATAACTGAATCTCATAGACTGTTATAATGATTCATTCCAGGGTCTCAATAGGGAGGAAAAAAAAATCAAAGTAAAACACCTTAATTATAAGACATTCAAGTGACAAATGTGAAACAGATTCAAAACCTTATATCCGTTTCTTTTTGGTGCTATGAGAACAGTCTTCTGTTCTGGAGAGGTTCGTGGTACAGTGGCTGGAACTGTGCAAGCCATGGACATATTAATAACTATAACTGCATAGTCAGCCATTAAGAGCAGCTCATATTTTAAGAGGTGTCAAATGGATTTGAGTGCCTCAGTATTCGCAAAATGATGTTTCTCAAAACCACTTGCAAGTTTTTAAAATGCAGATGAATAATTATAACCCATTTATAGTCAGTCATACTAATATAGTTAAAATTTATATTATATTTATGCACACAAGATTATCCAAAAAGGTATGTGAACTGATTTTTAGAGAGATAAGAGCTAGATATTTACATTTTGAAATTATTTCATTTTCACCCATATGTGTGTAACTTAAAGCAGCTATTTCAAGAAATCTTATCCATCATTTAAAAAGCCCACCACACTCTTTGATGACTCTTTTATCCCTGAGAGGAGCAAGGAGTAAAGCTTTTAACCACATAATACAACAAAAGGAAAATAAAGAATTTGCAAAATTCTTCCACATCCTAAAGACATGGGAGAAACAATCCTGCTGAGATGGTGGCTGCCAATTCACTCTGGTTTTCCAATGTTATTCCCCTCTATCCTCTTGCAACTGGTTTTCAGAGTTCCTTGCTCTTAATTTTGGTCTCACTGCTGTCAGTTAGTGATTCTTACCTTGCTGCTACAGTGGTAATGAAAACAATGGCAAAAACCAACTTTAGGGAAGATCTTCACATGGCATTAATGTCTATCACCTTTAAAAGTTAGTACTTCTCACCATGCAAGTACTAACTATGTATATCCCCATAGCTAATCTTTAGGATCTAAAAGGATAAAAGCAAACAGAGCTAAGAACCACCTATCTGTTATAACTTTCACTGGCAAAACCCATGTTTTCATTAATTTTAAAGAAAAAATACAAATAAAATGCAATGTGCCAGAATAGCATTAGAGAGAAGTGCAGTGGCATGACTGCTTTTGGTTTCCATTAATATCAGAGGAATGAAGTGTCGAAGAAACTGAAACTTCTTCTTCAATATAATCCCTTAGTTAAGTCAAAATTCATTGAGAGGGAGAGAATTTAAAGGAATGTACTGTTGCAGCGGAAAGAAACACATATTAATGATTTAAACCAACCCCTTGTTAACAGTGCTGCTTATTTACATATTTGATGAACATAAAAGCATCATTAGTAACTTGTATGAACGTGTTACTCTATCTCATTAGTTTTCAGAGACAATTTTCAACCTAAGAGAAAGAGTGAAACTTTAATCACAATTGGCTGAGTTCAGCCCAATGCAGGAGGAACGCTTCACAATTAATTCTCTTGGCCCAGAAACAGATGCCTGGAAAATAGATTAAATAGGTCTGCTAAAACATTATTTGCCCTTATTAATGCTGAAATCCCATATTGTATATTCTCTAATCACCAATATATCCCACAGACTAAATTAGATGATTAAAGTTCTTCTATACCTTTAAAATTCTCATCTTCTTAGTTCTTTACCCTAATTTTACTTTCGCAGACCAAACCTCTCCCTCTCATTGCTGAGAAATTCACTACGCCTAAAATTTCTCCTACTCTAAAAACTTTGTTTACTTAGTCAGTTGTCAAGAATATATTTTATTACTTTCTGTTTTCCTTCAAATAACGTAACAAATAGCGAATGTCCATATTCCTTTTTGAAATGTCATTTTTGTTCTTACAAATTTTTTTAAAAAATCTGATTTGTGAGGACTCCTGTTTATTTTCAGTCAATTTGTACTGTCTCATTTTCCATCATTTGTCCCCAGTAATCACATTGCTTACACCTGATTCACTCGATTCATAGCTTTTAACGTATTTTAATTGTTTATAGTTGGTTTTCATGTCATACTTATCATGTAAGTTATCTTCTATATATTGATCTCACACCTCTGTTGGTCACTAATTTTCTGCCTTAGTTTAAGGATTTGAGTGCTTTACAAAAGGTTTTTTCTGGAACTGATGGCCTTGTTATTCCAAAAAGCTTTAGCTATTTTTTTTTCCTTTGGAATGCAAATTCCTTGATAATTTTCAAGTTGCTTAGTGTTTTTTTGATAGGTGGATTTGGTCTTCGAGACAGTCTTCCAGAACGTGGGAAGTCTGTGTTTTGCAGACATGGCTTGGAAAAAGTGTGTCAGAAAAGTTACAAAGACCCCTGGGGGATGGAACGAAGTCTAAGAGCGAGACATGAGCTAGAGCAGTTCTCATGTTCATTTAAAGTACTTTGGGGTGCCAAGTGGCCCTGGAACAGCTTGGATATAAGAAATTACATGAAACATTGACAGGTATATTTTCTACCATCCCCCCAGCTGGGCCAAGTGCAGCTGATGCTCTTTTCCAAGGAATGTGAAGAACAGATTTCTCTAAATTGAGGATGATATCTCTGTTTCTATCTATTGTTTCTGGGTAAAGCGTAATTTTCAGGTATTATTATTTAAGATCATTCAGTGAATACTTGATCTAAATATTGCTTTCAAAATCTTCACAGATTCTGTATGAGATTCAGAACTGGGACATAGTCTCTGTTTCTTAATTGAAAGGCCCCCCCGGTCTGCTTTCACTCAGAACTTGTTCTATGTGTCACAAATAAAATTAAATGCTTTACTAAAGGCAATTTTGGATGCTGGCCTGATATAGCTGTTTAGCTATCTTTTAGAAAGTCCACAGAGGACACAGGCTCAAAGGATTCCACAGCTGAATTCATGAAGGCAAATATACAAATCTTTTCCCTTTCTATTTCTCTACCACTTGCCAATAAGCCCTCTTCCTGAATAAACACAAGAAGTAATACAGAATACCTTTTTCCTTACTACCCCACTCTAATGCCTCTTATTCTAGGGTTTCTTTTCCAAAGCTTTTATTAAAAAGGAAATCTGTCACAAGTAGTATTTTCCAAAAAGAGTAGTTGTTGCATACCTAAATCAGTTGCAGGCAGCAACATTCAAACACACTGTGGCTGTAATGTCCACTTGATTTCTACACCTTTCCTCAAGGATTCACTGTCTGCATGGCAAATAAGCAAGGTTTCTTGTGTTTTTATTTCACTTGTTGTGATAATCAAGAGGCAAAGGGCAAGCACTATCCTATCACAAGTGATATGATTACTGTGTAATTACTGAGTTTCTAATAAACAGACTTTGGATGTACTCTACTGAAATAAAAAAGAATGCTTTCTATAAACAAACATAAAAAATGTTAGTAACTGGTATAAAAGGAACATATTCTCTCAACCTCACACTTGACTGATGCATTCCACAGTGAAATCAACATAACAAGTCTTGTTTTCTTAGTGCCTGTCATTTTACAGTTTTGACAAGTAAACATTGTTTAAGGAAAGAAATGTAAATATTGAGAAGTCTGGTTTAGCTATCAAGGCTGGAAAATCAGATTGACTAAAACGGGATGCAATCACAGACACTACCTAGCATGTTGTCTGCACTCTAGGCCTTGGAAATGGCAATGGCTGTTCTGATTAAATGTGTCACTTGTTCACTGAGACAAATCACGCCTGTGAACAAAAGGGCTCCCAGAGAGAGGCATAAGAATGTGGCAGTGCAGCAGAGACAGTGAACTGAGAGCCAGCAGGGCCCACACAAAGGGAGATTTTACAAGTGGGAGAATGAGTGAGGGAGCACTTACACAACCTGGGCTTGTGTTCTGGCCCCAAAGGAAGTGAGAGAGACTGGAAAATAGCTCACACACAGAAGGAAACCCAGCGCAGCCAGTAGCTAAAAGAAAGCTTTTATTGCACAGTGCTGGAATGGAAAGATAATGCAAAATCTCAAGGCTGCATGGGAACAACCTTATAGAGGTTTAATAACACTAAAGAGGAAAAGGAGGGGATAACAGTGCAGTAGGACAGCCAGTGGTGGGCTCCAGGAAAACACTTCTGGACTCCTGAACAGCCTGTTTAGCAGCAGCTCACTACAGCCCTGGGGGATATACTTGTAACATGTCACTGTTTGACACTGCAGCCTGTCAGATACAAGGACACATGTGCCCTCTCTCTACAGGCTTTTCTGGGACTCTAACATGGCAGCTCTCTC
>VZTT01064930.1:0-15108 GCA_013400855.1 Buphagus erythrorhynchus | reverse complement strand
CTCCTGTTTATGGGTTAGTAAATACCCATTTATTTCATTTTCCTGGCCTGGCCTTTAAAGGAAAAGTACCTGAGAGTCCGTAAGAGGCTTGGCTTTTCACCTGCCACTCCAGCTCGTTCCTACTGATCTCAAAGACCATGTTGACATCCTGGTGGTATCTCTCAGTCAGGACCTGGAGGCTCCTCAGGTCCCCCGTGACCAGGGCTGTGTAAAACCTGGAGATGGGAGCACGAGGTGCTAAGGGACGCTCCGGATCCAATTTGGAGGAAATCCTCAGCTTTCCTGTCACAGCTCCTGACTCGCTCATTCCAGTGCTGCCCAGTGTGCAGGTCCTGGCTGGGGGCATAGCCAGGCTTTTATAGCTCATTGTTTCCATCCTCTTAGCTCATTGTCTAATTCTAATCCAGTCCAGGCTCTGTTGTGGAGTATTTATAACTCCAGAGGGGTTGGAGCACGATGGACACAGGGTACAGTGAGGGTCAGCTGGTCACCAGGCCATGCTGCAGCAGCACCTCTTGGATTCAGTTGCTGGATTATTTGGAGGCTCCAACTTGGGACAGGGGTGTTTAGGCTGGGAGGAAAACGGTGCCTAGTGTTTAGGAAACTAAAAAAAAATACATAAAGAAATTTAGTCAGCTGCTGTCTATTCATCCCCAGTAACCTTATTTGTGTCCCCTGAGCTCTGGGAGGCTTTCTTCCCCCTCTGTTTTCTTTTTTTCATGAAGGTGCCCATATGACATTCCAGCCTTGTGGTTGCTCTTTGGAAAAATCTGTGCTACGTGTTCCTGGCCCAGCCTGGAATGCTGGGATGTCTGTGCAGGGATGCAAAGGCCAGTGAGGTACAAATCCTCCTGGGGCTTTGGCAGGGGAAGCTGCTCTCCCAGACAGTGCCTTGTATAGCAGAGAGAAAGCACCCAGACACTGCTGCCATGGGATGCCAGCAGAGCTTTCCCTGTTCCCACTTCCCCCAGGCTCCTCTCCTCAAGGTCACTGGAGAAATCCATGGTGGGGACAAGAATAGAGACTGGCATCTCGTGACTTGGAGGCTCTGGGTGACAGAGCCTCACCTTCCCAGCCTTCCCATCCACCTCTCTGGGGAATAAACCTGGTCAAAGCAGATTTTGGGATGTTAAACCAGAGCTGGGATGCTNGAGGTTCCTCTGTGTGTGTCCTCAGCATGGCTGTGGTGACATTCACCTCTGGCCCTGGGGACTGTGGGCAGGGCATGGAGCCCCAAAAACTCCACGGTGTGTCCATGCAGGATGGGGTTTGCTGAGCTCAGGGGTTCTTGCTGAAGGACCCCCCTTAAGGTCCCTGTTCATGGGAAGCAGAACTGGGAGCTAATTTGAGGCCATCCTAGGTGGTCTTCTGTGTTTTCTCCTTCTTTTCCCCTTCATCTCAGGGCTGGCATTCCCACCTGGCTGTCCACAACCTCTCTGTTGGTTTGGAGCCTCCAAATCCCCTCATTTTTCTCTCTGCTTTTACCACTTGTTGCTGTTCTGCTCCAGCCAGCCTTTCTGTGCCCATTCCCCCCTCTGGTATGAGCTGAACCACCTCCTCCAAGCTCTGCTCTGGTATGAAAAACATCCTCGTTATCCCCCGGGGTCCTTCAGCCAGCACAGGAGAAGGTTTGGTGACCCAGGCAGCGGCACAGACAGGGATCATTTACCTCAGGAACTTATCCTGGCTCGTGTTCCCAGAGCCTGGCTCACTTCTCCTCTCATTAGCAACCCTGTGATATTTCTGTGGTGACGTGGAGGAATCCTGCCTTCACATGTCCTTGCTCACGCCAAAGGGGTCACCTTCCCCTTTGAGGCAGGGATTGCCTCCCTGGGTAAATTTAGCAGGGAGTCCAGACCCTGTATGTCAGACCTGGGCTAATTTCATTACTGGGGGTGTGTATGTGTGTGTCTGGCATTAAACTGCCCTTGGGAGTGTGTTGAAACACCCTGTGACCCTTCTCAATCAGCATCTATTTGCATGTAAACACTCGAATCTGGGCCAGGATTAACTGGTGGCTGAGGGAGGGGCTTAAAAATAACCTGGGACAGCAAGAGTGGAGAGAAAAGGTGCCCTTGGCACACAGATCCCCAGTCGGGGCTCCTGCAAGCCAAGCCAAGTGCTGTTTCCACCCAGGAGTGCAGAGAGATGTCGGGATGAAGCGATGCTGCTGTGGATTTAAAGGGAATACAGCTGCACAGGCAGGTGGGATTTACTGCAGAGGAGCCAGGAAAGCTGGGAAACATCCTGGGCTTGGCCAGGAGCAGGGGGAGAACCCCCTGGTGGGGTTTAGAAGGAAAATGAGGGCGTTTCAGCTGCTTGTAAAGCACTTGTTGCCTTCAGGCAGCAAGTTTGGGTGATGAAGGAAACCCCACAAACCTCTCCTCTGGCACTGCTGTGCTGCAGGACCTTGGGCACATCACAGCTTTGTGACCCCTGAGGGTCTGATCCTGCAAAAATTAAGCCTGGGATCATCCTGCCGTGTCCTTACTTCAGCAGGGATGCCCCTGCACAGACCAGAGCCCCAAAAAGGGGTGAGAGTGAGCACTTGTAGCCTCACCCTCATCGATCTCCAGTGCAGGGGGAGCATCTTCCCCTTCTCCCTGTGCCCGACTGTTTGCAGAGCACACCTCATTGAACAAAACATTAAGCATTTCCCTTCCTCAGATCAAGTGTGTCTATTAATAATGGCTTAAATTGCCTGCTCCAGCTTCCCATTACCGGGAAAACTCATTCCTGGCACAGGCAGGAGCACAACACACAGCAGCAAAAGGGTTTAGAGAGAGCTCGTCCCCCAAGTCCAGCTGCCACGTAACTCAGTGCTCACTCTGGGGAGATCTCAGCCCTCCTGGTTCCAAAAGCCACAAGGCTGTGTTAGAACATCCAGATGTGCAGAGCCCCTGGCAGCACCACCCTGATTTACAGCTGCTCTCTGGCAGCAGGGAATGGCATTATCATCATTATTATTTTTCCAGGGATGTTTCCAGCGCAGTGCAGGAGCCTGCAGCATCACCTCTTCCAGAGTGGCTGATTTAAACCTTGCATTCCCTCCTAGCCCCCCCAAATCACTCAAACAGGGTCCCTGTGATGGCAGTGTCCCCCCAGCACCCCATGGCTGTGGGACTGAGGGGTGGGCAGGTGGGATGGCAATGCCACCACGCCCCAAACCTACCTTGGAATGATGTGAGGGTGCCTCTCCTGGGTGATGGGCACTCATCCCCCTGGATCACCATCCCTGGCCGGGCAGAGCGAGGTGTGGGGTTCAGTGCCCTCTCTGGGAGCCACCCTGCCCCCAGCATGTCCCCACGTTTATATTTGCAGCTCTCCATGTGACAGCACTGCCCAGTTATGTGGCTGGATCAGGCTGTGGGATGAGCCCCTGCCAACACACATGTCCCTGGGAAGGGGGCCATGCTTTTAACCCCCACAAAAATACTTCTGCAGATGCTGCTGCTGCTGCTCAGCTCTTCTTTAAAAGCTGCTGCCCTGGTGAAATATAAACTCGTGCCAAGGCTGCATTGATTTTGTCCAGTTTTTATTGGAAATTAGATGATGTTTTAGCATTTCCCTTTAACAGCTCTATATAATATGGAAAGGTCCTGTGCTACAGTTATAGTGGCCCATCTTTGTCAGATGTAAATAATTCAATAAACCCCTCCCCAAACTCTTTCCAGTTATAACTGCACTACTTTCCTTTTTTCTCCCTTTTCCCATTAATTATAGGAATAACAAAAAAAAATAACTCTTAGCTTAAATAAAAATCCAAGGCTTCTCTTCTCCCCACCTCCCTCCTGAAGGGCTGCAGCTGTGTTAATTATCCCCTGGGAATTCAGTCCTGGGGCACATCCTCTTTTAAATGTGGAGCCCTCCCAGTTATTTAACCCCTGAGTTATGTGCTCATGGAATGTCACCCTGTGTGCCAGGCTGGAACACCAGCTCGGGCTGACCCTCCATCACATGTCTCCCATACAGTCTCAGGGTCAGGGGCTCCTTGTGGGGTCCATAATGTGGGATTTCCTCCTGGGATGAGAGACACCCATCTATGATCTGACTTGTGTCACCATCACCACTCACAGACTGCCACCTACAAAGGGTTTATAAAGGATTACAAGGTGAGGACCCAGCTCTGGGCATTTCAGAACTCAGATCCTGGTCCTTTTGCTCTGATTTGAGGAATCTGAAGCAGATTCACCCCATTCCCTAGCTGGAATTCCAGCACTGTCATCTCTATGGGAGGTGGAAGCAGAGGAGCTGGATGGCCANGATTGATTTATCCCTTCCCACTGGCTGCCCCAGAACTTGGCCTGTCAGTGTTAATTAGTGGGGCCTTGGCCCGGTCCATCAGGGCTCCCAGCCCTCCTGGAGCAGCTGCACTTTCAGGAGGGAACCACCTGGTTTGTGCTGGGCTCTGCCCCCATTCCTGCCCTCTTCCCATCACCTGTGGGCTGCAAATTGCAGGTTGTGGTGTGGTGGGAAGAGCAGCTGCTCATCTGTCACGGCAGCATTGTTAATGTCAGCACGGTGTCCCCACTGCCACCCCCTGCCCTCCCACTCTGGATATGGAGGAGTGAGGGGCCAGGACTTTGGGATGTCCCTGATGGGTGAAATGTGGTGTCACCAGCAGGGCAGAGACATCCCGGGACTGGGAGATTTGAGGGAGCAGGGGTGGGTTGGTACCTATAAAATGGAATGGTGGCTCAGGGCAGGACCCTGCTTTAGGGTCCTGGGTGGGTCAGAAAAGAGGATCAGGCAGGTTTTGGGACCCTGTGTGTCCACACCAGTGACCCTCCCACCTACCCACAGGGGTGATGTGGGGGCCACCACAACAGGCTTCCATCAGCCTTGGAAACTACACCCAACCCCAAATCTCTGATGCCTTTTAGCACTTCTCCCTGCCCAGCACCCCCCCCTCCCTGAGAAGCCTTTTGGTGCCATTTGGGATGGAGCCGTGTGAGTAATTAGAGTAATTACGGGTGTAGCATCACAAACTTTGTGCTGAGCAGTGCTAATGGCTCATGGTTTGCATGATTCCCATCTCCTGCTCATCTCCCAGCCCTTTCACTGCTCCCATTATTCCTAAAGAGAGGACAGGGTTGCACCCAGGCCTTAACATCTCAAACTTTCACTGGGGCTGAGAGTCCTAAAAACTCTCTACAAACTCATTTCCCACATGAGCCCACCATGCCCAGTCCAGTCTTATTAGCTGACAATTTCCCTTGCTGTCCAAATAGTTTTTCTTGGTGGTTTTTTCCCCATTTCACCCCATTCCTTTCCCCTCTGTATTTTTTTTTTTTTTTGATTCCTGGAGTTTGAGTTATTTTTGCTCAGAAAGCCCAAATCCCCCTCTGTTGGTGGGCAGGCACGGTGGCTTCTCCTTGCTCCATAGCATCCCACAAATAATGCAATGCCTGGGGTGGGAATGTCCATCCTGGGAGGGCAGCAGGGATTTGGGTTTCTCATTTGCACCTGATCCACTGAGTGGATTTTAAAAAAGCCTTGGACCGAGAATTCCTTGGTTATTTTGGTGGTTTTTTGATGGTTTCAGGTGGCCAAAGCAGTGCTGGAAATCCTTTTCTGTCCTACTAACCACAGCCCAGCCATATCCATGCATCCAGGATAAGAAGGTGAGTTCCTTGAGTTTGCTTTTCCATGTTGCTGGGACCTGGCTCCCTTCTCCAGGCTCTCCTTGGTCCAGTTCCTTGTCTGCTGTTGAGAAGAATGATGGATTTGGTAGATAAAACCAGCACTGAGAGATGAAAGAAACAATGGGAAGGATTCCACTGATGGATGAATGGAAAAAGATATTTACAAACAAACTGTAGGTTTGCTGGTAAATGATATTGGATATTGAAAGATGGAAGAAACAATGGGGGAAAACCATGAATTCCATAAGAAGTAAAAATGAAAAGGGAGGGTTATACATTAGAGGGGAATCTAAGGTATCAGGTGTTCTGGGAAGTCTGTACCTCTCAAGTACCTCAGCCCAAGGGGATAGAGAGAGGGAAATGTGGCCGGGAAATTGGGATAAAAAGGGAGGCTGTGTCTTCCAAAAATTTGAGAGATGCCAGGGGAATGCCCCATGGCCTCTCCCTTTATTAGAATAAAGTAAAAGGACTCCTCTGTCTCCTGTTTGGACATAAATCCCTGGTGTTTGTGGATTAATTTTCCTGACACTGTTTCTTGTTTTGTGCTCTGGTGCTGCCGTGGCTCCCTTCATCCCTTCCTGTATTTCCATGAATCCTGGCTGTCTTTTCCTGCTTGGGAAAACTGAAGCAGGGTAAATCCTAAAGCAAGGAAGCTAGAACAGGGAGTTAGGAAATGCTGGTTTGGAGCTGCCCTCCTGGTAAGGGAACACCTTCATTTTGGGCTTCTCTCCCCTTTTGCTTCTGCATGCATTTAGTTGCATCGTTAATTATGATTTTCTTGTTAATTTGAGCAACTTGAAGCACCAAAACTTGTCAGGAGAGGAGAATCCAACCTGTAGGAAGCTGTGTGGTTTTGTTTGGAGAGGAGGAGAGGAGATTAGGGATGGGATAAGGAATTTTCCAGGGGATTGGGGAAAGTTGGAAAGGATGTGGAGTTGGCATTCCCATCCTTTGGCTTTCAGGCTGTGGGGCAGGTGGGTGCAGAGCCTGGCAGTGCTGGGTCTGGGGGTTTGGGGTGGGATGTGGTTCTCTCCTTGCTGGCACATCCCCTGGGGTTGGTTTTCCCTGCTGTGCCAAGAAAAGGGATTTCAGGCCAGGGCTGTAACAGCCTCACAGGCGCTGTCCAAACCCTAATAAGAGCCCCAAATGATTTGGGGATTTTATGCAGCTTGTTATCTTAGGTGTAGGGGGTTTTAAATTTTTTTTTTTTTTATTTCAAATCGCAGCACGAAATAATCCTCTTTTTCTGGTCGGAATAGAAATGGCTTGATGCCACGAGGCAAAAAAAATAAAATAAAAGGCAGCTCTACCCAGTGCTGCGCTGATTTGCAAGGCTAGTGAGAGACTACAGAAGGCATTTTCAAATAGACTCCGATATTTTCAGTGCTTGAAGAGGGCCCGACTACATGACACCTTTTTTGAAGCCCTGATTTACAATGGCCCCAGGCTGAGTGCATTATAATTTGCTGCGAGAAGTTCCAAAGTCGCAGTACTTTCAATAATGAGGAGAGAAACCCTAATATGGGAAGACTTTTCCCTTTTTTATTTTTTTTCCCTTTTTTATTTTTTTTTTGGCATTGTGTTTAATGAAAAGCTAAAAATGTGCTAATTTGTAAGTCCTGTTGTGGTAGTGGCATCAGAGGCTTTTGAAATGCGTTACTGACTTGGGGAGTATTAAGGAAAAATGACATTTTGCTACTAGCAGAAAAGTCAATTATAATGTTTCCACACTTTAGAAAATTGCTGATGCAGGATGGGAGTTAATAGAACAGTCAGCTTCACTTTGTGTTACCGGATTTGGGGGGCTTTGCTGAGAAATGTCGGCTTGTTTTTGAATTCTGATGGCAACCTCAATAATGGGCTGCCACAGGTGCTGTGTGGCTGGGACTCCTCTCAGGGAGGGTGTGATGTGTTCCCTTGGGCTGTTGCCACCTGGAGCTGGTCCCTGTGCCAGCTTGGCATGCTCACACTGCACAGGAGCAGGGAGAATCAGCATCAATAAAGATTTAGAGTTTTGCAGTCACTTTGATCCCTCCCTGGTGGTGCAGGAGGGCTGAGCCTGCTGCACTCTGCAAAAGAGCCCTGATCACTTATTTAAAAACATTTAAAGCCAGAAACAGGAGGAAAGAACTCTCCTTCCCCACTGTACTCTCGATGGAGTCTTTTCCCCCATCTCCTGGAGAAGAAAACAGCAGAAAACTTTGCATAAGCTCTTGGGGAAAAGAGAGTGGGAGCCCTGGGACACTGACTGTGATTGCCAGAGAGTTTTTGTGCTGGGGTAAAAGCCCCAGTGCTGGAGCAGCTGGCTTTCAGGCAGGCAGGGGCAATCCCAATAATCCCATCTCTGGATTGAGGAGGCAGAACAGCTCATGCTCATCTATTTCCAACCCCCTGCCATGGGCAGGGACACGTTCCACTGTCCCAGGGTGCTCCAAGCCCCAGTGTCCAACCTGGCCTTGGACACTTCCAGGGATCCAGGGGCAGCCACAGCTTCTTTGGGAATTCCATTCCAGGGCCTCCTCACCCTCCCAGGGAACAACTCCTTCCCAATATCCCATCTAACTCTGCCCTCTGGCAGTGGGAAGCTATTCCCTGTGTCCTGTCCTACTCCAAGTGTAGGGCTGTATTTAAAGCACATTAAAATCCACAGGCCAGGGAAATGCCAAGACTTTATTTCTTCTGCTCCCTCTTCCAGATGTTCCAAAGAGGGGTTCCTGCTTGGCGTGGTTAAAACTGGAAGATGGAGGAGTAAGCATGAAGACTTCTATAAAAGTCATGTCATATGTAGTTCTCCTGGGTTTGCAGGAAGCAATTAAGCCAATTAATTTATTGGTAAATTATCTGATGATGAAGTACAAAATAACTGCAATGAAACACTGACATTCACATTAATACCAAATTAGTTACTGCATTATGACTATTCTTACAATGAATGCCCAGTAATTTAATAGTAATGGGACATTTAAATAATTTAGCTGGTAATTCTCTAGATCACTTACATATATAAATGAGCATGACAGCTTCTCTCAGCTTTGCTGGCTCTGCTGCTGGACTGCCTCCACACCAGGAGGCAGAGCAGCCTGGACCTCCTCTTTGCTGTCCCTCAAAGCTCACCTTTGGCTGGGTGGAGGATGCAGGATTTTCCTCCTCCATCAGATTGTGGGAATGCTGTGGCTGGAAAGCAAAGTGCCACAACCTTCTTACCTCCTTCCATGAAAGATCTCTGGGTGGAGATATTGGAGGAGCATTTCTAGAGGTGTTCCTGTGAGAGCCTCCCAGTGGGAAGGATGTTGGAGACCCAGCCAGGGCCACTTCATTGAATAATTCAGCCACTGACACTGAAATTACTCTGTGTGTTGGCTCTGCTTGATGCAGCTGCTTCATTCATTTTTCAAATAGCTGCACTCTCTGTAATAATAATTATAAACAGCATTAAAACTGCTCCTCGTTCTTCCCTTCCTGTCCCAACAAGAAGCCTCTCCTGAGGAGAGCAAGGGCTTGGCAGCCCCACAGGGCAGAGGTTTTCTGCCTTATGGGATGGGTTGGGTTGAAAGGACCCTAAATTTCACCCAGTTCCACCCTGTGCCATGGGCAGGGACACCTTCTAGTGTCCCACGTTGCTCCCAGCCCTGTCCAACCTTGCCTGGGACACTTCACCACCACTTTGTCACCTCCTGCACCCACAGAGCTGTTTGTAGTTAAACCAGCTGTGGCTTCTAGATCCTCACAGAAAGAAATAAATTCAAGCAGCCACCAGTGCAAGCTACACCTAAAGGATAAATTCCCCAGTGTTTTCTTTCCCCATGAGCTGGTGAATATTGGGCAAAACCTGGAAGTTTGTGCAAGTTCAGCATCCTCCCTGCAGGGCTCGTGCCCTGGAGATGGATGTTGCCAGTCAGTTCTTTCACTTTGCTCTGGAGATTGCAGTGAAGCTGCTGAAATATGAGTTAATGGGCTTGCTTACATCCTCCTGAAATGTGGTCCTTTCATCACATCACGCCGTGCTGTCAGACCTGTTGTGGGGAGGAGGGCTCTGCTGTTGGCAAGATTGAGGGCAGAATTATCCAAATTAGTTTCCTTGTGGATGAGAGCAGAGATGAGGGGTTTTAAACAGGAACCCTGTCACCTCTTTGGAGAGACTGGCTTTTCTCCCCGAGGATGAAGTACTTTATTTGATAAAACTGGGGTGTGCTGCTGAGTTTGGGGAGCCAGCAGCCTGCTCCAAAGAATAAGGGATGGAAAGCTAATGTTTGTAAGATGCTCTGTTGCAATGGATTGAACCCAGGGGCTGGCAGCTCATGGGGGCTCCTGTGGGGGTCATGTGGAGATTCCAGCAGCTGGATTACTGCTTGGGAAGGGCTGGTGTCCACCAGAAATGTCCTGAGGGAGTGCACAGGGGAGATGGAACGAGAATTTCCTCTCTTACTGCTTGGATCTCCTTGGCAGGGCTGGAGGTGCAGCCTCGAGGTTGGAAGGGTGAAATCATGGGGAGCCCTGCACCAGACAGTAAAATATAGCTAGAAAGGACCACAAAAATCCCAAATTGGGATGGCTCTATCCTATGTGCTGGGATAGCCTCCAGGGAGAAAATTCCCTTTATTAATCAGACTCATCCAGTTCCCTCCACCCTGTACAGTGATACAACTGCTCCAATAATTTTCTGTGCAGTTAGTTACACCCAGGAATCCTCCCAAGTCTTTTTGTCTCAGGTATTCCTGTTCCTAGGAGTCCTTTTTCCATTTGGTTTCCTCTTAGGAAAGGCTCAATACCATCCCTTCCCAGCAGCTTCCTCCAGCAGTGCTGCCCAGCCTGTACCCCCAGGCTGTTGATCCAGGCACAGGGAGGCTCCTCAGCTCCCTGGGGATGGTAGGCTGTGTATTTCCAGTTACCTGTTGTCAGGTCCACACAGGAATGCTGTGATCAGAGGGAAAAACAGGTGTTTGTGGCTCTTACTTACAAAAGACCTTGGTGAATATGATCCTGTGCCTGACATGAAGGTGGTGCTGGCTCCATCAGTGTCCTGTAGGATGTCCCAAAGCTTTAGAGTGTTCTAAGCACTCCTTATAAATCCTTTGCCCTCAAAATTGCTGATTTGTGAGCAAACAAGGTGCATTAAGCAACAAACACATTGCTATTTGTGCAAACATGCTAATTAGGCATTATTTCCTATGGCAAAATGGATTAAGAACAGATTTTGGTGGACATCCACCCAAATTAGCACGTAGCTGCTTTGCTTTTTTCTGCTGACACCCACATACATGAATTTGTCCATGCTAAGACCTCAAAAGGTGCAAGTGCTGTTCCTCCTGCAGCTGTGTAAATATTCAGCTTGTGGTGGATTGCACGAAGTGCCTCCTAATCCATCCCAATTAAAAAGCAGTCTTTATAGCTGTAATAGTTTTATTGAGGACTGTAACACTTTAGACCCACAGATATATAAAGCAGTTAGTTTTATAAAGCATATAGGATATTAAAGTAATGAAAGACATTAAAGTGACATCAATTTTTAAGGAGAGTTACTTGCCGAAATAAATGAGTATGGCCTAAAAGTTGATGGCATGTTACAGGCCTGAGTAATGAACCCTTCTGCCCCCTAAAATCTCAGAGAATAAATAATTCTTGAGCAAGTCAGTGCTCATTAACTCTTTATCCTCTGAGAGCTACATGTTACATTTCATCTGATTTTTTTTTTTTTTTAAACTTTAAAAATTCATTCGGGGAGGAATTCTCTTCCCTGGAATACCTATAACTCGAGGAGCATTAATCTGCCATGTGAAGTAGAGTTGTGATTGGGTGAAAACTCCTTGAGGAAGTTACTTTTTCCCTTTCCCTGTCTTTCCTTTCTTTCCTTTCTTCTTTCCTTTTTCTGCTTCCTTTGCTGCCAGCGCTGCGCTCCACGCTTTCCCCAGCGGGGTTTTGGCATACCAGGCCTGGAGAATCAAAAAGCATTTGTATGTTTTAATAAAAAAAAAAAAAAAACTAAAAAAAAAAACCAAGGCAAGACAGACCACTTAAACATTTTACTACTATAACAGAGCATTCTTTTAAAAACCCAAACCTCTTAAAATCCAGGCTGGCTGGTGGAGAAGCCAAAATGAAACCCTCAGATCTCTTGAGTACATTATTATACCAAGAAGTGCAGCAATTGATCGAGCTGAGTCTCATTAACAGCAATACTTAGCTGGGCCATTTGTGTTGCTATAGTTATGGAAATGTTAAATTCCACGATCAACCCTATTTCCAGAGAATATAGCTCTTGTCAGAGCTCCCTCTGCTCCAGACTTGGCAACAGACAAATCATCCCCTTCTCGTGCCTCCACAAATCGATCCAGACAGCTTTGATTTCCATGAGGGAGCTTAGGAAGCAAAACAAACCCCGAACATTAAGAACCTGTTTATTGCTTTCAGATGCCTGTTCACAGGCCTGTGACTTGTAAATGATTCTGGTGGAGCTGCTCTGCAGGCTTGCCCAGCTCCTGGGCTGTGATGTCAGGGAGGCAGATCAAGGCTGTGTGAGAATAATGTGAAGTGAAGGAGGAGAGGCTTTAAAGTCAGCACTGGGTAGGAATTACTCCTTCCTTTCTCAACAAAGTCCTGCCTAAACCAGAGATTCAAATTCTGCAAGGCATTGACCATGATGGAAAAAATTCCTTCCTTCTGCCTCCTCTGCCCATGTCATCTCCAACCTCCCTCTCAATGTAGCATCCTGCAAAGTCTGCCTTTTCCATCTGATCCATCCCAAATCCTGCTTCCAGCTTGAGCCTGTTCAGGCATCTCTGAAGAATTTGCCTTGTCCAGTTGCCCACTGTGAGTTACAGGAAGAGAAGCTGGGAGAAGAGGTATAGGGAAGGAAAACTCAACATGTGCCTCTCCTGACCCCAGAAGGTCCTCCTTGGTGTCACCTTTTCAAGAGCTGCTTCTGGGCCTCAGGAAGGGCTGATGATGACAGGCACCCTGCAGATAAATACTGCCAGCAGGTGGCTGGCAGGGGTCAAACGTCCAGCTGGCTGCTGGACACTGCAGTTCTGCTTTAATTATCTGAATTAGCTGAGCACCTCTCCTCCAAAAACCCTGTCCCCACTGATAAAAACATTCTCCAGCCTCCTGTGTGCCCACATCTAGGCAGGGCATGGGTGGTGGTGCCCCATGGCTCTCAGGAAAGCTGAATTTTGCTGCCTTAGTCCCAGGCCAAACTACTCCTGTTTTTGGGAGAACAGCAGAGCTGGGATGTGTTGCTGCTTCTGGCCTTTTCCATGAGAGGGACAAGGTGGTGATTGTGAGTTTGGGCTCCAGCAGGAATTGCCTTCCCTGGCAGTAGCTGAGGGAAGCCAGAAGAATCCAGTGAAGTCTCTGGCCCTGGATGAGACTCCACAAGGCCACAGAGATTTTATTTCCCCCCTCAGATTTGTGTCCTGGGTGTAGCACCCTCCAGACCTTACATGGAAGGTGGAGACAGTAGGAAAACTATGCCAAGAGCTTTCTAGGAGCTTGGTGGGGTGGAAAGAGCTGTTTGGTGGGGTGATCATCTCCCTGCCAGCTCTGGCTCACTGGTAAAAGACTCAGAGGCATTTGGCAGGAGAAGCCAAGAGACCTGGGATGTCTCTTTCTATTCTCTTCCCAATTCTTTGTGCAAATATTTCAGCACACAGCAGTTTTTGTGTCTTTAACTGGTGTAATTGTTCTGTGACATGAATGAAGTCAGCTCCTCAGACACAGCTAAAATAAAAATCCATTTGTCACCAGCATCTGAACTGGGGATGGAAGTTCCTGGCAGCAGCAACTGATCAGAGCTAAAATATTTGGTTTTTGGAGGAATGATGTCCACAGGCTTTGGAATGAGTTTTCTTTGGTATTTCTGTGGCTGCCATATCCCTGGAAGTGTTCAAGGTCAGGTTGGATGGGGTTTGGAGCAACCTGGTCTAGTGGAAGGTATCCCTGCCCATGGAATGGGGTGGAACAAAGTGAGATTTAAGGTCCCTTCCAATCCAAACCATTCCATGATTTTGGTCCAGTCACTACCAGGCAGAACTGGTGTGGTTAGCTGGCTTTGCCTCCCCAGAAACCCTTTCAGTGTAAGGATTTGTATCAATCTATGCACTAATTTATAATTTCAAAAAATGTGGATGTGTAATTGGGGCAGAAATTTGAGTAAATGGAAGGGAGAAATCACATTGTCACAAATTTTGCATTATTTATATTCATTTTGGAACACTGGCAGAATATAAATGTCAGACTGGGAGATTCATGCTTTCAGGGAAGAAAAATCAAAGATTCATCACAAGGCTAATCTTCACTTTGAACACAGTGTTTTAGCTGCCCCACAAGGGACAAAGCAAAGCAAGGGGAAAGGCCCAGGAATGGCAATGGTTAGAAGCTTGGGAAGAGAGGCTTCTGTGTGAGGAGGGATGGGGATTACTGGAGTTAATTAATGCACAAGGCTATTTTGACAGTCCTCTTCCCCTGTGCCATATCACAGGTGCTGCAGCAAGGCTCCATGACATTTAAGGGAAACAAAATTCCAACAGATAAAAGGAAATACTTTCTTAAGGGCTGTAATTAATGCAAGGAGATGATTGCCATGGGATGCTGAGGACAGGATCATTTGAGCTGTGTTCCAAATGAAGAGTTGCCTGGGCACTTTGTGCTGTACAAAACAGGCACATTTTAGAGTGACTGGGATAATATTTTCAAGTTAAACTCACACTAAATACTTGCTCTCATGTTTCAGGGTACAAATGGATTACTACTTGGAGCTGGGAATGATGGAGTATTTTTTTTCCCTTTGCTGTAACACTGAACCATTAGCCCTTCCCTGAGGAGAGATACTGGTTTAGTGAGGAAGCATGAGGAAAAAAAAAGAGTAACTTGCCAAATATCACAAATGCTGCCTGTGTTGAGCGAGCCAAATGGCTCTAAATGGAAATTGGGAAGTACTCAGCAGGGCTGGGAGAAATATGCACTATCATTAGGACAGCAGTGGAAGAAGCCTTGGAGAAAGCAGTGAGAATCAGCATCCTGTTTGTGCTGGGAGGTGCTGGGGGATTCAAGGAGCAGGACAAGGAAACCCCTCAGCCAGGAGAAGTGGGGGGTTTATAAGCAGTAGAAATGATCAGGGGTATGGGATGGAGAAAGCTCTTTTGGGATCTCCTGGAGCAGTACAGAGGCCTTGCCTCATTTGGAGCCCCTGGTGTGGGCTGCCTGCAGCTCCTTGGGGCACAGCAGGGCTCTCTGCCCAGTGCCAAGGATTTTGTAGCATTTATCAGGCATGAAGGAGATCTGTGGATATCTGAGGCACGTGTAGAATCACAGAACCACAGACTGGTTTGGGTTGGGAGGGACCTTAAACTTCCACCCCCTGCCATGGGCAGGGACACCTTCCACTGTCCCAGGCTGCTCCAAGCCCCTTCCAGCCTGGCCTTGGACACTTCCAAGGAGCAGCAATAGCTTTTCTGGGCACCCTGTG
>VZTT01064927.1:0-39404 GCA_013400855.1 Buphagus erythrorhynchus | reverse complement strand
GTCTGGCAATGCTTACGAGGAAAAGAAATCTGTTCTCAAGAAGGAAAAACCCTCTTGCTTAGGAGCAGATCAAATTTGGCTAACATAGGGCAAAACCAGGGTCTAGTTCTATCTCAGGGTGAGGAAGAATACTCTGTTTCATGGAAGACTGTACCATGTTCCATAACCACCTGAAAAAAAGGCAGGAGAAATATTTAATTTGAAAGTCAAATTTCTCATGTGCTATCTCCCTTGGGATGCTGTGGAAACAGCCTAATGGTTTCTTCTGAAACTTGTTTCAGATGATTGCCCTGGTTATGGATTCCTTCACAGATACTGATATCTTCACAGACCTCTTGGAAGCCTGTAGCCAGCGGCAAGTTAAAGTGTATATCCTTCTAGATCACTCTTCATTTTCCCACTTTCTAAAAATGTGCAAGGATCTGGGAGTTGACCTTGAGCAGGAAAAGGTGAGCCTTTTTATATTTATAGGGGTAGGGAACTGATCCTCTTCTGACTGTAATCTTTGAGTTGTCAAAAGAAGAAATTATTACACCTGCTGCCATGACTTTAAGTGGGTGTTATGTAGCTCCTGCTCTATCTTGGAAGGTTTAACTGTTCTTACATAAGACAGCAGTTAATAGAAAATCTGAAACCTTTGTAATTGGATGTTACAGCTGCTTTCTGAGCACAAATACTAATTGAAAGTTCAAGGAAATGTAGAAGGAATGTCCAGTTCTTAAAGCATGACTGGAGTTGCTTGGGCTCGCCAAGACTTTGAAGGCTGAGGGAGAAGCAGGTTCTCAGGATTCTGTGGAATTTGGATCCTGATTATTAGGTGACAGGAATTTTCACAGTCACATTCTGCACTGTCAGTTTATGGGTTTGCCCCTTAATGTCACCTCTTTGCATACAAAAATGAGACAAAATCCTCACTTGGTTCCTAGTGGGTGCCTCCTGTGCCAGTGTGCAGTTCATCAGGGATGATTTTTGCTGTGTTACTCCTTTAAATGCAATCACTGAACTTTGCAGTCCACCTGACTCTTGCTGTGTCTTTAACAGTTGATGAGGGTTCGGATTATCACGGGGAGCACATACTGCACCAGGTCGGGCACCAAAATCATTGGAAAAGTCCGTGAAAAGTTCATGTTAATTGATGGCATCAGAGTGACAACAGGCTCCTACAGGCAAGTGCCAATTTCTTTCTCTTGCTTTACATTATTTCTCTCCATGGAAATGCAAAGCAGCAATACTGCAGAACTGCTTTCCTTATCAGATTTTATGACTGACATTTATCCTTAAAAGAGCCCACTGCTCATCAGTTGGGTTGCAAAAACAACATAAGTAAATGTGATGAAGGAGAATTTTCAGTGAATACTTTCATTAGTGATTATTTTGAATTAACTCATTATTTTCTCTCTTCCTTTTTAGTTTTACATGGACAGATGGGAAGCTGAACAGCAGTAACATTTTGATCCTGTCAGGCCCCGCAGTTGCGCACTTTGACCTGGAATTTCGGATTCTTCATTCACGGTCAAAGCCTATCAACCTCAAAGAGTTTTCCAGCTGCAAGAAGAACAGGGTGTGGGACCAGCTGTTCAGGATAACAGTGGCTTCCAGAGACGTGACCAGGGAACACTTCCTGAGAATGGAATTTTTGTATCTGAGAGCGTTTGTAGGAGATCTGAAGAGGAAGAGGAGTTGGCTGCATGCCTCCAGGGAGGCCGTGTACTCCCCAAATAACACGATGCACACCTCTCCCCCGCTGACTAAGAGGAATGGCTCCCTGGTTATGAGGCCACACTGGATCATAGAGAGATGAACTGCATGTCCATGCAGAGCAAGAAGCAGAACCTCAGGAACCACGTCCATCCATCCCTGTCCAGCACTGTCTTGCAGTGTGTTTGTGAGGGCAGCTGGGAAAGAAACCTCAGACTGAGAGAAAGTGAAACTGGCATTGTGGCTTTGTTTGAAGAATACTGTAAAGCCATTAATGACTTCTACTATTCTGTTACATTTTCATTTCTCAACCTCTTCATGCGTGTTTTAAGCTGACGGGTTGGCAGTGTCATAGCTCAGTAGCTCAGCCCTTTTTTTTTTTTTAAAGAAATCTAGGTATTGAAATTCATATTGCTTGAAAGTCTGTTCCAAGGTGAAAGCAGGCTCTGAAATCAATCTTGGTCTTGTGTTGTACAAACTCTCCTCTAACTAGTTCATGACATAGAGCAGGAGTGACCCTAATGTAGAAACCAGTAGGTCAGTACCACACTACTACTCCTCTGTTGTTACATTTTCTTCATACAAAGCTGGCAGGCAGAACGAGCTAATGTATCAGCAAACAAGGCTTTATCAGTGACTGAATTTCAAATGACCTTTATATTAGACTGTTTGGATTGCTGGACATCATGCAATAAATCTATGAAAGTGATAATATTCTAAAGGACCCACTATGTTTGTAGGAGAGCCAAATGAGACCAATTCCTTGGCATTACCTGACAGACTTTTTGTTATCTTTGTGGCTGCTGCTGATGTCTGATCTTGTGGGAAAAGCTGAGTAGATCTGAAATCTGTGAAGCTGCTGCCTCTTCACAGAAGTCCTAATTCCACCAGAAATGCAATGACACAGAAGTCAGCCACAGAACCATTTTTAAGGTCTCTTGGAAGCTCATTTTTTTAATTATTATTTTTTAATCCACTATTAAATGGAGGGAAAAAACCTGTCCTCAAATGAATAAGCTATCCTCCCAAACAGCTGCACATTGGGGTACTGAAGTTCCAGCAGCCTGCCAGTGCAGATACCCATTAGTCAAAACAAAGATTTACCATTTCTCAATTGTTCTTAGGCTCTTCTACTGCAAAATACTCAAGTATGTGCTTGTGTGAGTGTTTTGTGGGTTCTGGGCTTCAAAGGAGAAGGTTAAAACTTGGCAGGGGAATTTCACGTGGGTTTCAGCTAAGCAGCAGCAAGGTAACATTAAACTGGACAGATGGATCTTACAAAAATGGACATTGCAAAAATGTACTACTGATTAGTATGCAACTCATCTGGGTCCTCTTTCTTCTGCACTTGCAATCATGGAAATGTAATCATTCTGGGTTTCCTAATCTGTAAATATTCAATAGTTTGTAGCTTTGTACTATTAACTTCCACCCAGATGTAAAGAAGTTTGAAATATGTATTTTTATTCTTAGCTATGTTTTCCATAAAGGCAAACCCCATACAGTGTTGAACTCTATGCAAAATACTGTTTGTGCAATCTTATTTTCATAATAATTATCTGTATATATTTTCTCAAGTATAACTTTTCCACTTCATTATTAATCTCATTACTTTAATAGGCAGCTCTTTCCATGTTGGATTTTTTTCTCAACAATTACTAATATATTGATGATACAAAATACTGTGAGTTGTGTTTATTTCTGATAGTGGGGACTTAACATCCAAAGTACATTGAAAAATATAATTAGAACTTTAAGAACATCATAATTATAACTTTATAACCTCTTTTACATGTGGTTACTCAGCATAACAAGTGACCGTGGAAATAGAGTGTTGTGAGGTGTAGTTTGTGTTAATCACCATAACTGCACTGCTAGTGTGGGAAGTTATAAGAATATAAGATGTGAGTAGATTTTTATTTTCCCATAAGCATGAATATGTGACAGTATTACTAAACTTACTAGAAACCCTTTGGGCTTCCTATTTTTTAGATTTCCTTTAGCTTCTACTTAATTAACTCAAAGCCTATATTAAGTTTGATTCAGTAGTAACTTCCATGGACTTTCATGGGTGTGTTTGTGGTTTAAACAGCCTGTAAGTAGCCTGTGGTGGGGCACAGCTGCATCTATTCGCTGTTAGTGTGATAATTTTCTTATAAGAAAGAAAATTCAGCTGCCCGGTGTAAAGTGCAGCAGCTGTGGTGTGGGTAGTGTGGAGGCATCCTTCCCTGGAGAAGGAATCAGGTCTTAATTAATTAATGAGCAGCGACTTTAGGGCAGTGATCTTTTGATCCCATTAAATCCTTTGTGCTCCCCCAGGTGACCACAGAATTGGTTGGGGTTGGAAAAGGCCTTAAAGCTGATCTCATCCTGCCATGGGCAGGGACAATTTCCATGATCCCAGGGTNCACTTGGGGCTTCCTATTTTTTAGATTTCCTTTAGCTTCTACTTAATTAACTCAAAGCCTATATTAAGTTCGATTCAGTAGTAACTTCCATGGACTTTCATGGGTGTGTTTGTGGTTTAACAGCCTGTAAGTAGCGTGTGGTGGGGCACAGCTGCATCTATTCGCTGTTAGTGTGATAATTTTCTTTCTTATCCTTCAGCTGCCTGGTGTAAAGTGCAGCAGCTGTGGTGTGGGTAGTGTGGAGGCATCCTTCCCTGGAAAAGGAATCAGCTCTAATTAATTAATGAGCAGGGACTTTTGGGCAGTGATCTTTTGATCCCATTAAATCCTTTGTGCTCCCCCAGGTGACCACAGAATTGGTTGGGGTTGGAAAAGACCTTAAAGCTGATCTCATCCTGCCATGGGCAGGGACACTTTCCATGATTCCAGGGTGCTCCAAGCCCTGTCCAACCTGGCCTTGGACACTTCCAGGGATGGAGCAGCCACAGCTTCTCTGCTCAGGGCCTCCCCTGATCCAAATTCATCCCTTATTCCCTTACAGTCCACTGTTCCTCGGACAACCTCTGTAGTGCTGCCTACCCACACACTGCACTGCAGTTTGCCGGACGCTGGATGTTATTAAGTGCTGACAGGGACTCCGTGGTGTCCTAGTTGCAATATTTGGCAATATTCAGCCCATGGGGCCGTGAGGGCAGATCTGTTACTGAGTGCTGACGGTAACTCCGCTGTGTGTTGGTTGCAGTATTTGGCAATATTTGGCGCTGTTACGGGGCCGTGAGGGCAGATCTGTTACTGAGTGCGGACGGTAACTCCGCTGTGTGTTGGTTGCAGTATTTGGCAATATTTGGCCCTATAGAGTTGTGAGGGCAGAAAGGCAGATCTGTTACTGAGTGCTGACGGTAACTCCGCCGTGTGTTGGTTGCAGTATTTGGCAGTATTTGGCGCTGTTACGGGGCTGTGAGGGCAGATCTGTTACCGCGGAAAGCTCCGGTCACTGCCACGCGGGGACGGGCCGCCAGGGGGCGCGGTCTCCATGGCAACGCGGCCGCGTCACGTGGGCGCCGCGCGCCGCTTCCGGCCGCCCTCTCACCCCAAGATGGCGGCGCCCGTGGGGCCGGTGAAGTTTTGGAAGCCGGGTGAGGGATGTGGGGGGTGCGGGATGTGCGGGTGCGGGGGATGGAGCCCCGCCGCGGGCTGGCCGCGGTGAGGGGTGCGGGGAATACAGCCCTACCGGCCGTGGTGAGGGGTGTGGGGGACAGAGCTCCGACATGCCTGGCCGTGGTGAGGGGTGCGGCGAAAGCCGGCGGCGCTGCCCCCCTCGGCTCTTTGGGGTCGCTGGAGCATTTACAGTGAAGGGCAGCAAGGCTCTGAAGGGATTCGAGAACATGTCTTATGAGGAGCGGCGGGGGGAGCTGGGTTTGCTTAGTCTCAGAAGAGGAGGCTTAGGGGTGACCTCGTCGCTCCCTACAACTCCTGACAGGAGGCTGTGCTGAGGTGGGAGCCGGTCTCTTCTGCGGTGTCTGCCATGAGAGAACCAGGGGAAATGGCCTTAACCTGAGACACGGGAGATTCCGATTAGCTGTTATAATTTCTTATTTCACTGTTCGGATGCTCAGGCATCGGAATAATTTGCCCGGGGAGGTGGTGGAGTCACCATCCCTGAGGGCTTTCAAGAGGCGTCTGAATCTGATGCTGGGTGCTGTGGTTTAGGGATTACAGTGGTGGTGCAGGGCTGAAGGTTGGGCTGGATGGTCTTGAAGATCTTTTCCAACCGTGATGATTCAGTGAGGATGGGGGAAATGGCTGTCCCCTCTCTGCCAAAGCCCAGGGAGTGTTTGTGGCTCCAGCTGGGCGCTGCCCAGTGTGGGACGGCAGGGGAGGGGATGGAGTGGGTGGTTTGTGGGGTGGGTGTGTTGTCCTTTGCGGGGGTCTCCAGGGGGTATGAAGTGCGCAGGGGAACCCCAGGGAGTTCTGAGGGAGGAGCAAAGTCCTTGTCATGGGTGGGAATAGCCGTGGTTAACACCAGAGAGAGCAGCTCAGTGGAGAAGCACCTTGGAAACCATCACAGTAATTGTTGATTTGTGGTAGAAGTGCTTGGCAGTTCTGAAAAGGACTTTTAACAGTGGGAGAAGTGCAAGCAAGGAAATCCTATAAAACAAGGGAATCCTACTCTTTAATCTCAGACTTTCCTGGTTGAATCTGCAGCTGGAGATGACACATTCTGTTGTTGAGATGAGTTTTTGTTTCTAGTTCACTTGTGTGATTCCGCAGTTTCAATTGTCAGTAGTTTTGTGATAATTTGCAGCAGGAATAAGTCAAGTTTCAGTTCCTGAGGTAAGTTCAGAGCTGAAGCAAGGGGCATGTTGTTTATTGCTATTAGGTAATATTTTGATTGCTTTCACAGAAAATCTGTTTGTTTTTTTTAATATGCTGCCACCCATGATTTCTATTTGTATGAAACATATTTATTTTGGCTGTATTGTGATACACCAGGCAGAAGTGTGCTCTTCTAATTGAAATTCGTTCCTGTTGTGTAGGCTCGGAGGGTCCTGGTGTCAGTGTCTCAGAGGAGAGGCAGAGCCCTGCTGAGAGCAGCGCTGTCACTGTCATCTACAACCCTTATGCTTCCCTCTCCATTGAACAGCAAAGGCAAAAGCTGCCTGTTTTTAAGGTACAGAAGTTATTTTTGGTATATTAAATGTGTTGTATGATGTTTGGTTCTTCTGGCTTTTTTTTTTTTGTGAAAGAGCAGTAAAAAATCACTTTGTAACATCAATAATAATTTTATTACTTTGTTCTCTATTTATTGGAATTTATTGTCCTGTTTGACAGCTGTAACTGACAGTTCTAAGGGCTTTGTAGGTGTATGTTACTTACTATGTGCTGTACATGTCATTTATAGATTTTAAAGAACTGTTTAGCTTTTGGCAGTGAATTCCATGTAGCAAGAAGTTACTGTGTCTGCCGGATATGTAAATATTGTAATTTTAATTATTTTCTTATTTTTGTACAATTTGCTTTTTATGTTTAAATGTCATCTTCTCTTTCAGCTGAGAAATCACATACTTTACCTAGTGGAGAACTACCAGACTCTGGTGATTATTGGGGAAACAGGATGTGGGAAATCAACACAGATTCCTCAAGTAAGTGTTCTGTTTAGGTTGGTAAAATCAGGGGGTCCTTCAGGGGATTTTACATGGAATACTGAGCAGAACCAGGTAAAAACACAAAGTGTGAGGTTGTAACCACAGCATGACCAGTGTCTCTCTTACCCCCACTGTTGTTTGCAGTACCTGGCAGAAGCTGGCTGGACAGCTGAAGGAAGAGTTGTTGGGGTGACACAGCCTCGTCGGGTCGCTGCTGTTTCAGTGAGTGTCCCCATCTTCTGTTTGCATTATGACCTCCACTTTATCAGCAGGTTTTGCTGAATAGCAGGAATCTGCATGAGCTCCTGAATGAATGCATGTTTCTGCTTATCTTTCTCTAAGAACTGCTGGTGTTACACACTGAATTCAACCTGATTAGTGGGTCTGGCCAAACATTCCAGCATTCCAGAATTGCAGATATAGAAGCTTTGAAGTAAAATTGACTGGTGTCAGCAGAACTGTGTAGGGAAGTTAGGGCTGAGCTGTGATTGACTCAGGACTAGAACTGTGCTTGTGTGACCCTCAGCTTCTTTCACAAGGTGAAACAGTGACGTAACTCTGCATATAGTTATGCAGCCAGTGGAAGAAACAAGAGGCTGTGTACCTCTTTATAGCAATTCATAACTAGGTTTTTAATCTTTTTTTCTGTGTTTGTTTTTTTTTGTTGTTATGGGGTGTGGGTTTTTTGATTTCCCCTTGTAAAAATGTCAGGCAGAAGAAGAAGCAGTTTTATTGTGAGAAATTTTTGCATATACATATTATATCTTGGAGAACATAACATCATCTGGATGTGCTATCAGGGGGAAAAGGAGATGCTGAGAGCAACCACTTCTCTCTGGTAGCAACGTGCACAGAAAGCATCCAGTGCTCCTTTGTCTTCACAACTGCTGCCAGGCACTGACTTGGGTGAAGTTTCTGCTGCAGCATTCTTTTTATACAGAGAACTGAGGTGCCATTTTGTAACCCTCATTTTGCCTGTTCTCTATAATATAGTAAATGGTATGTACAACATACCAGCATCTACCTCAGTAAATACTGTAGAATCCAGTATTCTTTGACCAGATCCACCCTGGTTAAGGTAACAGTCTCTAGCTGTGCTCTGCATCTTGTGCTTTGGGTAGTGTGCCTGCAGTGTCCTCCCTTTTCTCCTTCATAGGGCATCCAGCTGACAGCACAAGTTCTACAGGAGATGTTGTGAGTGCTGCAATGATTTCTCACAGCAAACTCACTTCTCTTTTCCCTTTCATGTCTTAATGCGTCATTTTAAGACCTAAAATAGAAAGATTATTCCATTCAGGCTTAGTACAGGGACACAGCAGGGTTTTTCTTTGAGACTGTTGTTGCAGACTGCCTGGACTGTGGCTGTTACAGGAGATGAGGAATATAACTGATGATTTATTGCTTTGTCTTGAACTGAAAATTATATTTTATTTTAATACATGACTTATCTCCCATCTAGAGCATAGGGATTGTTAGAAATAAAGCTAGGTAGTTGCAAAGATATAAGGCATAGTTTAGAAATTCCTATACTTCTGCTTGCATTATCCAGACTGACAATTATCCTGAATTCTTGGACTGAAAGTGATGGGGTGATAAGATTACAACTGAAACTGTGAGTTCACTGCCTGTAGGTATGGGTTAGAGTGTCACTCAAATGACTGACTGTAACTTGTTGGAATTCTACAGGGACTAGTTTGTGTTGTGGAGTTTCATTATATCTTTAGATGTCTGTGTAGTTTGTAATGACGCAAGACTGGAGTGTGCTGAGCTGTTTCTTGCTTATGAGGATCTCATTTCTCAGGTTGCAGGCAGAGTTGCTGATGAAAGAGGTGCAGTGCTGGGACATGAGGTTGGATATTGTATCCGGTTTGACGACTGCACAGACCCACAGGCTACAAGAATTAAGGTGAAACACCGACAGCATGTGGTTACTCTGAAGTTGAAACACTTGAAGTACTTTTGCAAAATTAATGAGAACCTTGTGATGCCCAGTCAGGAGAATAGGTAACATTTCAGTTTCCACAGTGGGTACCCCAAAATTGTGCTTAAAATGGCTGTGGCAATCCAAACCTTAATAAAATGGATACCTGTTCTATTCTGATAGTCTGACAAGCACCATTTCCAATCTGGAGGACAATTTTAAGGTATGGCAAGCTGTTGGTACAGTACTGGTGTGGCCTGTGTCACTCAAAGTCACAGGGAAAGGCTGCAGTGAATCACAGATTAAAAGTATCCTCCCCTAAAAATAGATTTTGATTAAAAGCACAGATAAACCCCAAGATGAGTAGGCTGAGAGATAATTTGGTGGATTAAATAGCAATGTTACAGCTGCTCTTCAGTGCTGTGAGCAATGTTAGTGCTGCTTGTGTTCCTGCAGAAGAGGATTTGCTTTAGTTGTGCTGGAATAGCAGTGATGATGAATGAGACAATTTGCTTTGTGATTTTTTTTTCAGAGGCTGATGTTCCTTTTACAGTGAGAGAAATGGAGATGTTTGTTCATTAAGTAGAGCTGAATTTAATTTCTTTAAGCATGATGATTATTATTCATTTAGAGTTAGAAATGTGGAGGGTTTTACCATCAATTCTTGCTTCGTTCAAGACCGCAGTTGCAGTCACAGCCTAATTTGATAGATTATTAGAAAATTAAAGGCAAGGAAACATTCAGGTAAAAGCCTAGAAAATAATCTTTAAAAATCACAGTTAGTTGAGACTATTTGATATAGATGTTTTTACTTTTGTTTTTTTTTTTCATTCACTTCTAGTTTCTAACTGATGGTATGCTGGTGAGGGAAATGATGGCGGATCCTTTATTAACAAGATACAGGTAAGAAAACATGGAATGAGTGCTTGCTGGAGTGCAATTTGGTAAAAACTGCTTTTTTCAAGCTATTATGATAGCAGCTGTTACAAATAAGTAGTAGCTATTATAAATTAAATACTAATAAAGTGAGAATTATTGTAGAAGTCTGACTTCTTTATGTTGTAAAAACAACATTGTTGTTAGTTGATCATTGCAACACCAAAACCAACAGAATTTGATGCTGTAGTTTTGAGACAAAAGCTAAGGGGGCTTATGGATTGTCTGAATTGTTTCATTTCCTAATTTTAAATTGTTTTTAATTCCTATGCTAATAAAAAAATTAACAACAAACAGGCTTTTCTGGTATCCAGAAAATCTATGCAGTACTGTAAACATAGACTTGTTTTCTTCTGCCCCTTTCCAAAAACTAGCCTGAGTAGAGAACAGTGTGTATATCCCTTGTGATGTCAGGTACATTTTTCTCCCTGCTCCATTGCTGCAAGGTTTTTTAACATCCCCAATTCTGTAAGTGGCTGTGAACAGTAATAATCCAGTGGCAGATTTCAAATAATGGTGTTTCTAGGAGACAGGGAGACACTGATTCTAGTGTCAGTCAAGTAATTTCTGAAACCTTACCTTTCTGCCTTTTTAACAGTGTCCTCATGCTGGATGAAGCTCATGAAAGGACTCTTTATACAGACATTGCCATTGGCTTACTAAAAAAGGTAATTCTTTTTAATTCACTATAATTCTGTAATTTTAATTTGGTAATTTTAATACAGTTCTCTGTAGCTGTTTTAATTTCCATCCTATTCATTCAACCTCTGATCCTGATGGCTGGTAATTGAGGGAGTATGATTGCTGCTTCCTCATTTAGAGAGTGTGATTACTGCTTCCTCATTTATCCTGCAGCCCATTGTACATACCCAGCTATTTACTTTGGTCATTTGACATTCAGGATCCTCCATTTCTTCCCCCAATGCTGAAATCTCTCCTTAGCTGATAGTACCAAAAATACACTGTTGATTCTGCTGCTGCTGATCATGTGAAGTGATCTAACAGGGGCTTGTTGCTGACTTTCAACCTACTAAAGATCTGTCTCCCACCAGAAATTAAGAGTAGATTAAAATAACTGACTGAATGCCCTTAAAATAAATACATCAAACTCCAAACACTCATCGGGTTCTTAGACCTGTGGGGTGATAGCTGCTTCATTCACCTTCTGTCTTGTAGTTTAAAGTAGTTTTACAGGCAGGTGTCTGGTAATCTGGATTCTCTAAATCTTGGTTCTAGTCCTCAGAGAACAGTTTTAACTCTGGATGTTGTTGGTCTCTTTGCCAGGTTCAGAAGAAGCGTGGGGATCTTCGCCTGATTGTGGCTTCAGCCACCTTGGATGCAGAGGTACAGCTCAGAGATTTGAGTTGAAATAAAGTGACATTAGGTGGCAGCTCCACTGCTATTTATGTACAGCTTTCCTCTGTGCTGCTTGTGAAGAATTGCTGCTGCTGGAGTGGTTGCAGGAAAAAATCTGCTGTAGTTCAGTTGCTCTGTTTGGTTTTCATGCTCTATTAGCAAACTGTTTTGGATATGACTTTAAATATGAATCTGCTTTTTATATATTGATATCTTTTTTCTCCTTATTTGTGTTCTTTATAAAAATATGTTCTCTTGGCTTAATTTATTAAGAGGCTTTGATTTAGCTCAGTTTTGCTGATAGAAATTATCTGAGGCAACTATAGACAAGTGAAAATAGGTGATAAATGAATAGATTTAATTTCAGTGAGATCTTATTAGATTCCTGATTGACTCATGGCCTGTGGACACTTATGCAAACTTAGTAAAAACATTAATTGAGATTTGAGTAGGAACAGAAGAGGGGCTGTCTTAGAGCCGAGCAGTGTTTCACCCAGCCCTGTGTTCTGCTTGTAGCAGCAGCAACAGGAGATGCTGTTCAGGGAGAGCACATGAGCCTGTGCACCTGCTGTGGGTCTGTTCTGCCTGAGCTGCCTCAGCATCTGCAGTACTTGTAGTACAGATATTAGTCAGCACCTTCCTGCTGTTTCCCTCCACTAGGTGTTTATGGACCTGCTGTTTGTTAATTTGTCTTTGAATCTGCAAGTCTCCAGGACACCATGAGTAATTTTCAGGAGTTTGCCACCTGCTATATAATGAAGTACTTGGTCTAATTCTTTCAAATCTTTTACTTTCATCATGGATCTCCCAGTTCTTGTTCTGGGGATTTGTGTTTTAAAAAAACCACCCTCAAAACCAGTTTTACATTTACTTTGTCACCTTTGATTCTGTAAACCTCAGCTGTGTCTTCTCAATCTTGTGCTCCCCAAGCATAGCCTTTTCAGTCTTTCCTCATATGGCAGCTGTTCCATCTTCTATATCATGTTCATTCTTCTTCTCCACTTTTCCTAACTGCTCTGTCCTTAATAAGATGTGGTGGTGAGAGCTTGCATGTGGCACTGAAGATGTGGGCACATGGATTTCCTTTAGTGACAAGTACCATATGCCATGAGTGTTGATAATGTGCTGTGCTTTGGTAGTGTTTGCACTGCTGTATGCTCTGTACATTATAATGTAAAATTTTAACTGCCAGAAACCACATTTCAAATAGATGACAATTAATCTGAAATGAGTTAATATGAGCAAAATGATTGGTATCACTATATAAACATTTTTTTAATACAGAGAGTTGATAGTTATCTCTACAATGCTCATAAAAGTTGAGATTAACTGTATGGGTTTTTAAGTTCTGTCTTTTGCTGTTATTTATTGAAAATACTGCATGACAATAAATCTAAATTTATGAAGGTGTATCACAATGCATAAATCAAACTTTCATAAATCATGCCTAACTCTGCTTTTACAAAGTGAGATCTTGGTGTTCAGTAAGGGCTGTACAATTTACTTGCTCGTTCAAAAATGGATGAGAATATGCAGACCCTATGCAAACCTTTTTGCACTAATTTCTTCTTAGCTTGGACTTTGCTAATGTGATAGATCCAGTTAAAAGTTTCTTTATCTTCTTTTTCCAGCTGTATCAGGTGATATAATTAATTTTATTTCCCTTTCCAATTTTTACTTCTCAAAGTAATAAACATGCAACACTATTTGTGCTAAATGCCTGAACCCCAGACAGAAGGCAACAAAATCAAACTTGCACATTTTTTAATTGGCACTGTCAAATTGATGAAGTAAACATCCAAGTAGTAGTAATTTAACTTCTTCGTGTCTTTAGGTTTTTCTCTCCATTCTTTGAAATGTCAAACTGAAAGTGTTTATTTTTATTTTCATGTAGAAATTCAGGGATTTCTTTAATCAAAATGATACCGGTGATCCCAGCAAAGACACCAGTGTGATCCTTACTGTCGAGGGGAGGACGTTTCCAGTGGACATCTTTTACCTACAGAGGTGTGTTCCTGTCTGGTCTGGGCAGTAGTGAGGCTGTGCAACTGTGCTGTCATTTTGTCTAGGTTAGAGCCCTGGTGTCCCAAGGCTGCTGGAGGGGAGGAGTCTGTACCTATTTTTCTGCTCATGTCTCTGCTGTTTTCTCTCCTCATAGCCCTGTTCCTGACTATTTAAAATCAACTGTGGAAACTACAATGAAAATTCACCAGATGGAGAATGATGGTGATATACTGGCATTTTTAACTGGCCAGGTATAGACAAAAGCAATTTTTATTTTACTTTACAGTGCTGTATTTTGAGCTTTGCAAAGCTGCCTCAGTCTCCTGAGGCTTTTCTTAGTTGATCTTACTTTGTTCTCAGTGAAGATAACAAATACTTCTGTATTGATGGGAGCAAAACGAGGCCAGTCCCAAAGATATGAAGACAATATATGGCCTGAATTTATCAAAGCTAGTAATGGATGATAGCTTTTGTCATTTAATGCTGTATTTTCTCAGCCTTGTTAGTGAGTGGAATATTGTGTGGTTTGCTGGTGCAAGTCACACATACTCAGCTGCTAAATTGACAATGAGTCATCATTAATAGTTAAGGCAAATGGAATTTTCATTTGTTAGGCTTAACATCTGAAGTGTTTGACAGAAAAACAAATTGCCATGAGATCAAAATGTACTGGTCTCTTCTGTTTATTTATGCTTGTCAGCTCACTTTGCAGCTGGGAAGAGCAAATGGGAGGCAACTCATTTCTCCAGTGAGGAGCTACCTTGAAGAGCTTCAATAACATCTTGGATATTTTCAAAAGCAATTCTTCATCCCCTTTTTTGATTTAACTTTGGAATAATGAATTTGGTATTTCATGAGGCAGTGTTTGAACATTTTGTTTTCTGTCTTTAAGAGTGAGATGCCACGGCTGAGATTAAACATGAAGTTGAGCAAGAGGTGTCAGTGCTGTTCCTGTGCCATTCCTCATCCAGGCCCACAGCATTCTGCACTGCCAAAGTATTTTGGCCTCCCATTTTGCTCTCCCCAGTTGAGATAGACAGGAAAATTAACCTGCTTCCTCCTGAGTTTGGTTCAGTCCTTCCCCTGTGATTTTGCTCATGTGCTTGTGGTATGACATTGACTCAAATAGCAGTGAGCACAAGCATGTATATAAAGCTTTACTTATTATTAATAGCAATTTTATCTTAAGAATATTACAGCAAAGTCCTGGAGTTTGGACAATTGCAATGGTATTATCTGGTGCAGTTTCTGTATCTGGGTGACAGAAATGTGCTGTTAAAGTGCAGCCTCTCTCAGTGTGTGCCCTGTGCTGCTCTGGCTCCAGGAGGAAGTGGAGACTGTTGTTTCCATGCTCATAGAACAGGCTCGGGCCCTCGCTCGCACCGGGATGAAAAGGCACCTCCGTGTTCTCCCCATGTATGCTGGGCTGCCTTCTCCTGAGCAGCTGAAAGTGTTTGAGAGAGTCCCTCACACTGTCAGGAAGGTGAGCTCTTGTGTCTGTCTCAATTTCCACCACCCAGAAGGGTGTCTGCAATACACAGGTTACATTTATCAGGTTCACATCATGGGACTATTGCAAATGCTGGTTTGAAGGAGGCTTTCTGCATCTCCCATCAATGCCTGTCAGCTTTCAAACTGGGAACCAAGAACATGTTCCCTGCCTTCCCTTTTCATCTTTGATCGTTCCTAGACATGTCAGTTCCAACTCTCCTGTCTGCCTCATCAACTCTGCAATTTTTAAGTGTCTCCATACGACTTTGTCTTCATTCAGTTGCAGCTTCTTACACTCTGGACTCCTCTGCTTTTACCTTTTCTTTCTTTTTGTGATCTAAAAGTCCATGACTGTTTTCCACCATTAGTGGAAAAATGAGTGACAGAGTGGGTGAGTGCTGTATTTTCATCTAAGGAACAAGTTCAAACTTACTTGATTTTAGTGGAAAAAAAAGCTTTGTTTTGACTTCTGCAAGTCTTGTTTGGACATTTAATGTCAGAGAAGTATATAATTGGATGTGATTAGTGCCTTCTGCTTATACAGAGCCTGTGTTGAGGCTGAAATAAGCTGACAAAACTACACCAAGGTGACTTGTAATCCTTGTATCTGCTGGAGTTTGACAAGTGATTGTTCATCTGGCATTGAAGAACATTTCATATAAATACTTCTCTCCAGGATATGACAGTAGTCAGTTAACTTTCAAAATTTTCTTTTTAAATTCAGGTGAAATAAGCATTAGATTTCCCACTGTTTTCTGGGAACAAATATTTTTTTAATATTTTAGGGCATACATAGATTGGTGAAATCCCTGCAGGAATGCTGAATGTGGAACTCTTTATCAATTCTGTTCCCCTCCTATCCCCCACCTCATTCCAGTGTACAAAAAATAGTTCAGTGTAAATGAGAAGCAGAAAGAAAATATTCTTAGTTTGCTACATAAGAACACTTGATTTGCAGTCAGTTAATCTTTTTCTCTGCAAACACTGCCAATGATTCTCTCTGCAAACACTGCCAAGCTCTTCTTTTATGAAGAGAGAATAAATTTGAATAAGAAAGTGATTGTGAAGCTGTGAGAACTGCTGTGCAAACTGAGCTTGAAATATCAAGTTGACAGCTCCTTCTGCTGCTTGTACTGTATCTTCTCGTGCTCCCGAGTGTGTCCTGGGCCTGTCATGGCTGCGATGTCTCACTGGCTGGTATTTGGGGTCACTGAGGCTGGGGGGCTCACAGCATCCTCTCTGTGCCTCTGCCTGCAGGTGATCGTTGCCACCAACATTGCTGAGACCTCCATCACAGTGCAGGGCATCGCGTTTGTGATCGACTGTGGCTTTGTGAAGCTGCGTGCCTACAACCCCCGCACGGCCATCGAGTGCCTGGTGGTGGTGCCGGTGTCCAAGGCCTCGGCCCAGCAGCGGGCGGGGCGCGCCGGCCGCAGCCGCTCCGGGAAGTGCTACCGCCTCTACACAGGTCAGCAGTGCTGCCCGGGGGGCTTCCTGCTGCCCCTCAGTGTGGGCACTCGTGTTCATTGTGGTGGCAGATTGAGCAGAAAAAGCTGTGTCTGTTCGTTCATTGAAAGAACAAAAGTTTCCCTTTGTTGTTCCTCTGGCTTGTTTAGAAATAGCTCGTTCTTATGTGCTAGGTGCTAGATGTTTTTGTGAAATGGGGCAGAGTCAGCAGTTGCACACCTGAAATGTCAATGAAGCTCTTGAAGTGGTGAGCTTATTAAGAAGTTTGTTCTTCAAAGATTTTGGTTTCTGAGCAGTTTCAGTTTATAATACTTACCACTGGTGCTTTCTTCTCTGACTGAAGTCTTTATAGACCTTGCATACAGAAGGGCTCTGGAAAACCTTTTGATAACTCAGAGAAAACTTTGTGTCTCTTTTTTCCTAGGAATAGTTGCCAATTCCAAATTCTTCCCTTGAATCAATGACCCTGGTAGTGCACAAAAATTGCTGTTGTAATAAATAAAATAACTAATAAATAAATCTATTGGCCACCTCACACTGTAGTGAGCTGCAATCAAAGTGTCTATTCTCAGCTGCTTAATGAGAAAAGACTTTGCTGCTGAGCACTCCTATTGCTGTTGGGCTTGAGGTCCCCTCTAGTTTTACTGGAGCTCTGAGACGTTGGAAATGAAGCATTTTCCTTTAAAATGTGTATGTCCTTGCCAGCAGTTGCCACGTTAAACCAAGCCAAGATTTATGCTCTGAATTTATACGTATCCAGTAAGAATCAGGAGACAATATGTACTACACAGTATCCCAAGTTTATGTAGCTTTGTGAGTGTTCTACTGGAGAAACCATGACTACACTGAAGATATTTTTGTGTGCTCAAGAGCTGGTCTAGGGAGTGCTTTAAGAAGTGTTTTAAAGGAGGAAAAAATAAAAAAGAAAAGAAGGAAGTGCCCAACAGTGCAAAGAGTGAACAACAACAGAGAAACAGCAGTGTCTTTGTCCTAGGGAAGGTTTGAGATAGTAAAGGATTCTGTAGAAATGAAAATAGTTTGGGTGAACATAATGTAGAATGTGCCTTTTTTATTGCAGAACAGTTGTTAGTGGAAGGTTACAGAGATTTTATCCTTACATGGAGTATTTTTCCAGACTTGGACTTTATAGTGAACGTGATTTTAAAAAGGCCTTGTTAAATAAATTGTTTTTCCATCCTTAATCTTTATTTAAAATATATATCTTAAAACTCCATTTGTTTGAGTAGTTACAAAAATAGTGTTCTTGTACTGAAAGCATGCTGCTTTGGAACTTTTCCACGTCTCTTAAAAAAATGCTTTTTTTGTAGTATTTCACCCTGCCTTTTATTTTCTGACAAAAATGTTAAACAGAAGAGAAACAAAACATTTCCAGATTTCTGTGAAGAATTTATAACATTTCAAATTGAGATGTGGGTGGATGAACTACAGAATCAGCACTGTAGCCAAAACCATTGCATTTCTATTTAAATAAAAGTAATGTAAAATACAGTAATTGAAGAAAGATCATCTTTTAACACCTGTTAAATATCCATATATGATAATTTAAAGCTGAAATGGGTATGATTCTTTCGTGGTGATTGCACAGAGTGGGAGTTGAAGCTCAGTCCCCAGTTGTTTTTCTCCCCCCACAGAGGAGGATTTTGAGAAGCTGCCCAAGTCCACGGTGCCGGAGATGCAGCGCAGTAACCTGGCCCCTGTCATCCTGCAGCTCAAGGCTTTGGGCATTGACAACGTGCTCAGGTTCCCCTTCCTTTCGGTGAGTCCCAGCTCTAAAGGCTGTCACCTTTCCCTGGGCTCAAGAGACATCAGGAGATGACTTGGTGGTAGCCCACAGAACCATTCACCATTGCCCTGCTGCTTTGGAAAGCTTTGTCCCCTGTCAGGCAGCAAAGTGTGGTCCTGGGAACCAATAGTGCAAATGATGCGTGTGACCACTTAGAAACAACCATTTGTATTCCAGAGTTTGATGTAAAATTGCTGAGAAGTCAGGAAAGTCTTAAAAAGACAAACTCTGAGGTTCTGTAGAATTGTAACTGCAGTCTATTTGTACTGAATTTATGAAGAAGGAAGAGTGTGAGAGCTCTTTCTTCGTTTTGCAGCAGAGAATAGGTAGTTAAGGATTTTGCAAAAGAGGAAGATCTATGAACTCATGTTCTAAGCTGAACTCATGTTCTATGCAGATAACTTCAATCAATGCACGTTTTCTCTTCACAGCCACCCCCTGCACAGTCAATGGTGCAAGCTTTAGAGTTGCTGTATGCTTTAGGAGGTGAGATTTTAATGCTTTACTTGATTTGTAGCAATATTACAGGAATTGTGAAAAAAAATTGTAATTTTTATTTGATGATTGGATGGACATTAATAAAATTTGCATTTGAGAACTGTGCTTTGAGAAAGAAAGAGAAACGCGGCTGTGACTGGCAGAAACTTTTTGTTGGTGGGTTTTTAGTGTGTACCTCAGTCTCTTCTGGATTTACTTTCTTTTCTTTTGGTTATTTCAGACTGGTAAGCAAGCAAACAGCAATAGAGTTTAAACTAGAATTTAACTATTTAGATTGGGTAAATGAGTATTTTATAGCTATCTTATCTGTATTTCCTTGGAATTTCATGGGAGGAAACCAGCTATTTGTCCTTGCTAGGAACAGGGCTCTGAGTTGATGGGGGTGTTTGTTCCCTGGCAGATCCTCTTTGTGTTCTTTCAGTCCTTACAGAGTGGCATGAAGATAAAAATGGAGTTTGGACACTAATTAGACCAGTAGAGGAGTTAGACACTAACTTTACCTGCATCCAGTTAGATAAGTTATTACATACCTAAGACTTGGCGTGGTGGTCTTTTATTTTCATGTTACTGTGACAGTGATGGAAACATGCAACACTTGCAGGTATGAACAAAAAAAGTTGTAAGCAAAGGTTCTACTGTAATTACCCAGAATTCATCAAGGCTGATAGAATTGCAACTTTCCTTTTCAAAGTCCCACTAAGGAATATAGTGTGTCTATTGTAAATTTTCCTGTTAACACGTTGCAGTCATTATTTGTTCTTGCTGTGTGTGTGCTGGAACTCTGCCTAAGCATTGTGAGTCAAATGTGATTCTTGAATTTGGGAGAGCTCAGTCCCTGGAGGCTGTGCATGAAACCCCACAGAGTGTGATGGTTTTCAAACTGCCTCCTTGCTATGATTTGAAGGTTTGACTGACAAAAGTCATTAAGAGCTAATTTAATTATGATTTTTTAAATCCAGTCTGTTCTCTGCTCTGGATGCAGGATGGGCTGTGGCTGAAAGGCTACACCTGCTGTAGTGTAATGCTCTTCATGTTTGTGCTGTTGGTCCTGCAGCTGAGGCCAAGTTCAAACCCACAGCAAGTCAAACTGTTCTATTAGCTGTGATTACAGGATACAACCACTAATGAAAACCCCTGATCATCCCTAAAACCAGCACATTTTCTCCTGGATGAACTGGAACTCTGTTTCTCAAGGCAGTGTGTGTTTCAGTGCACAACTTGCTGGCTTTTCATGCTTTTAAATGCATGCCACTTGCAAAGACTCCGCTCTAGTTTTGGTATTGAACTTGCCAGTTAGGGACAAGTCAACAGACACATACAAACTGGTAATGAAAAGAAAAGATTAGTCTGACAGATCTTGAGAGTATAAATCAAAGTACTTTTCTACTATTTAGCTACTTAAAAGAGTATATTTTTAAAAATTCTGTTCTCTGTGTTACTGATCACAGCTTGTTCTCCGATTCAGTGGAGTCTGAGCAATCCTGTTGGCATATGGTTTAGTTTTAGGTGGTTCTGTGAGGAGCAGGGACTTGGACTTGAGCCTTGTGGGTAGGCCCCTTCCAACTTGAGATAGTCTTTGATTCTAAGTGTGTTCATTCTGTTTTTTTCATTATGCTGCTGTTGGATACTTTTAGCACTCAGATCACACTGTAGTAATATGTTTTCATACGCAGTTTTCAATTCCTTTTGTGTGGTGAGTGGGATGCCTGCTGCTTAATTTTGTTTATAGGAAGAACTGTTACATTGTTGAGTTTTTTTGACAGCTGTTTAATATTTTTGAATGCAACAAACAAAACAGAACCTTCATGTGAGGCCAAGTAATCACAACTATGCTGTGTTTGACTTTAGCTCCTTGTTTGTAGCTAATTCAGAGTTGACAGTATTTGCTCCATAACATAAACGTGAGGCAGCACAAAGGAGATTGTGTAAGTTTTAGAAACTTCCAGAGGTTTGTGGCTGTTTTTAGACCACTCACAGATGCTGTGCTGTAACTTGTGGCAATCTGCTCTCTTTTTATTCTTGTGGAGCTGTAACTCTGCTTGGCCAGGATTTTGCCCTGTGCTGGTTTGGTTCCATCTCTCAAGGAGGGTTTCGCTTAAGGCACTTGGTTCTTGGCAACCTCTGCAAGCTTGGAACGAGGACCTTCACAGTGGCTCAGGAGCATGTTTGCAAGGATGAATTCACAGCCAAAACCACCTTAGGGAAATGGAGAGGAAAGTTCAATAAACTCACTGATTAGCTGGGTGATGTTTTGGCAGAAGTGTTCTGCTCATGTAGCTTCAAAGAGCTCTTATTCTCTTGGCTGCACAGCTTTGTAGCAGAACAGAGAAGTGCTGATCTTGGTGGTTCATATGGAAAGAAATGTCTGTGCATGACATGTGCAATCCATGTGTGATACATGGATTCACTCTTCAGGTTTTGCTGAAGTTTAAGGTGAAGTTAAGTTTTAGGTGGTTTATTACAAAGATTTTATGTAAGGTGCAGAGGTGAAGCTGCCCAAGCATTTGCAGGTGCAGTGAGGGTTAAATTTCTCTTACACAAGTAGGAACATGAATTTCATCACTGGCATTGCAGTCCCATGCAAAAAGGCAGTTTGGGATCAGGCCCCTGCTGTGCCAGTGTGGTGCCAACTCGTGCAGGGCAGATGCTCCTGAAGCTGATAGCTGTGTTGAATAAACACATCACTGTTTGTAGGATTATTTTTACAGTGATGCAAACTGATTACATCACGAGTATCTCTCCTCAGACTTCTCCTTTGATGCCTTTTTGAGAGTCTGAGCTGTCAGTTGGAGTTTATTGGTTTTAAGCATAATTTAAGAGGTAAATAAACAGGCAAAAAGTGGCTGTATTTTTAGTGGTATTTCACATCTTTGTTCAAGATTTGTTTGTGAGTTTTCACCTATCAGAAATAACTGCTCTACCTAAGTTTAAAAAGGATAGTTTTAATCCCTCAGTCTGTCACACACTAGTGGTTGTTACGTGAAACATTTTAGTGCCATAGTACTTGAATAATCTCTCCTGAGCACATTTAATTAAAATCTTTGTAGTATCTTTTACTAAGAGCTTTAATTTCCTGTGTATATATGGATTCAGTGGTTGCTTCCAGGATTATTTGAAGGAAACTTTCACCTATTCCAAACTAGTATCCATTGCAGGGTATATTCAAGCTTATTACTAGAAATAGATCTGTGCACAACCCATATATAGATCATGCAAAATTGTACTGATATTTGTAGGATGCAGCAGAAGCTAAAGGATTTTGGCTTGATGCACCTGTAGAAAATGATGCATAAATATATGGAAATTTCTTCTTTTTCCTACTTAGAAATGCAGTTATCTTTCTGTAGATGAAAGCCTACTTAAGCTATTAGTTGTGGTAGAACTTAAACTTCTCATATGGCACTAGTCAAATGAAATCTATCATACCTTAATTTTTGCAGGTGCTGTGACTTTGTGTTTAAATATATTAGTTCACCATTGCACAAAAGTTGCCTTTGGTACTTGTTTCTGAGGAAAACACTGTGACATTATGTGAAAAGCCTGGTAGGTTTTGTTGGACAGTGTAGGGGTGTGTGAGTGAATTACTACTTTGTCATGAGTTGATAGCATATCAAATAATAAAATAAACACTGGCTGCAGGGATCTGTGGATTCAGATATGCTGACATGAGTTACAGGAGATCTCATTCCTTGACCTGGTTTGTGGTTTTGCTTTTCTCTGTGAAACAGAGCTGCAGTGCAGCTGTGGCTTTGTTACCACCACGCAGTCTGACAAACAGTGTGTTTATATAAAGGGAGAGCCATGGTTGTGTTTCCTCAGGTTGCTTTGCTGTGGGTGGTTGTGCAATCTGCAGTGCCCCAAAATCCCATTCTTGGGCTCTCACTCACTCCTGCTTGAGTAGCCTTTGTCTTGTGCTTTACCTCTTTGTCATACCTCATACAACTTGGCCTCTTGAAGTTTTCTCTTTTAATTTTTACTCATTGCTGCCTTTCTTAACAAGCTTTTTTTTTCTTATTATTGTCCCCCTGTGTATTGTATTTTTAAAATCCTCTTGCAAAGGAAAGGCTTTTCCATTTAAATCTTTCTCTGAAATCTCAGCATAAAGCTCAAGAGTTCGACTGTGACCTGGTGCTTTGCATGGGTCACCCCTTGCTGCAGGGGTTTGACTGGAGGGAGCCAAAGCTCTGAAATGGTAAATGCTCAGGGTTGCTCAGGGAGAACTGGGCATCACAGATCACGCTGCCAGGCCTCCCTCCTGTGCCATCCCCAGGGAAAAGGCTGCAGCTGGAACATGCCTGGCAGTTGAGTGGTTGATACAAGAGGCAGACTAAATGTAGAAAACCTTCATCAGCTGAGCATCTCTTGTTGAGATAATAATCAATCCTTTTTCTCCATGACCTAAGTAGATGTGCTTAGAAAAATGACATCCCACCATCTGCAGAGCTTCCTGTTTCTGCAATAATGCCTGTTCCATGTTTATCCCCATTTTCCTTCTCTTCTGCTTTACATCCCCGTGAACAAAGATGTTACTAAATGTTTAAAAAGGGGATCAGAGGTCTAACAGCTAATACCTCCTCTGGCCATGGCATTGATTTGGGCTGCAGGTTTTTTAAATTATTGACAGTAACAATGAAATGTGGTCAAAATCTAAAAAACTTGTGTGTTCAAGTATTTTTGAAAAAAAAATCTGGTGACCCATGGGAGAGTAAATAGGTATTATGGATTGCCTTTAAGCTTAGTGTAATATACATTCAGCAACTCTGAGGTTTATTTGTTATATTTTAGCTTGTTATTCTGCTCTTTAGTACAGTTTAAGTCTGAAAGAAGCCTTGCTGTGCTATTTTGCCTGTGTCCCAGCTACATTTCATAATGTGCTGCAGGTTTGGATATGCACTGCCGATTAACAGAGCCTCTTGGGATGAGAATAGCAGAGTTTCCTTTGAATCCTATGTTTGCAAAGATGCTTCTGGAATCAGGTAGGAGGAAAAAGATCAGTTTCTTCACAGTCATGTAATTGTAATGTATTGCTAGACATTTGCTAAACTCAAACTATACTTCATCTTGGTATGGTCTGCAGTGAAAAGAACTAGTTAAAATTTCTATTAAATAATTAGTCTAAGACATTTCACAGTCTAATAAGTCTAATATTTGCCTCTTAAGTTTTCCACTGAAAACATTACTCTTATACTAAAAATAATCCAGGAATTTATGTATTTTTGTTTTAATTCTATAAAAACTTATTCTGCTTATTTTTCACTTTATTTTCTATGGGGATGGGTTGAATGGAAGATTTCCTTTATTGAATTTCTCCATTTACTCTTCAGGAAATTTTGGCTGCTCCCAAGAGATTTTGACAATTGCTGCCATGATGCAGATTCAAAACATCTTTGTGATCCCTCCAAATCAAAAAAACCAGGCTGTAAGTTCAGTTGTGTCTCCTTTTCTGTTTGTTGGTTTCACATTTCTGGATTTCTGGCAAGTGTTTTACTGGTGCCTGTTACATACTGCAACTCTGTGTGAAAATAAAATGAGGTCTGGAAAGGTATCTGTTTGTTGTAGGTAAAAGAAGAAACCAAATAACAGGGGAACCTTGGAGTCTTTTAGTAGTGCTAAAAACCTCCTTCTGAGGGCCAGAAACATGAAAGGTTATAAACCAATATTGGTCAGTGTAAAGGTTTGCAAAAAAATCCCCCAAAACCTTCCCACACACCACTTCCTTTCGAGATGAACAAAACAGGAAGGATGTAGCAAATTCTTAATAGACAGCAAGAACTAGGAGCCTAATTTTAATGAATGGAGATTCTTTATCTGTTCATTTTTCTAATTTCAGTTTTAGAAGTGTTCCTGAGTATAGGGGGGCTAGTAAAGTATTGCTGTTGCCCAGAGGAGCTGCTCTAGATGGTAAGAATTCTAACAGTCCCCAGGAAATATTAGGCTGAAGGGAACTGAGCGTGTCAGACATGATTTCAGCAAAAATCAATCTGCCTATAAAATGATATTTCTTGTTCTGCAGGCCAGGCAACACAGAAAGTTTGCTGTGGAGGAAGGTGATCATCTGACCATGCTGAATGTTTATGAAGCCTTTGTCAAAGTAAGTGAGTTTCAGGTGGATTTGCAGGAATGAGAGGAACTTGTTCTCACTTCTGAATCTGGAAGTTCTGAATACAAGAAGTCCTCAAAGCTGAGGACTTCTCGAGTCTATCAAGTGATAATTCTACATTGAAAGACTCTCTGGTCACCATTTGCCACAGACTTCCACATTTCCTCTGAACAGGAAGTAGAAGAGAATTTTGTTGGGGTACAGCATGGAAATCTTATGGGTAGACAGCTGTGTTTTCAAGGAGACAGAGATTTTATCTTGGGGGTTGGGAAAAACAAATGTCCATGTTTCCAAGGAAATTAATATTTTCTCATGTTTTACTGATGATGATCTGCAGTTAAGTCTAGCAGTCTTTTTCCTGGTGTTGAATTAACTCATTGATCATCATACCCTGTTTTTCATTGACCTTATGTTTTTACCCTGAGGTCTAACACCAACCTTAGTACTGCTCTGTAAGCTGAGGTTTATTTAATAGTTTTGAAGTCGCTACACCTATTTGGGAGAAGTATATTTTGCTGGTATAAAGCACTTTTGTAGTAAAATACTTGCAGCAGTGCTGAGTTGAAGCAGTTTAACCAGCCAAGTGTTAAACATTACTTTTTTTCCACAGCCACAAAGCAGCCAGGCAGACACCAACTGAAATGTTGCCCTTCACATTTTGCATCTGTGTAATTCTCTTAGAATGTTGCTCTTAGAAACAGCAAAAGCTCTTGAAGGGAGCACTGGTTTCTGGAGAAACCAGCTAGCTCTTTGCAGAGAGAAGACCAATGAAAACGGCACTGAAAAGGTTGTTTACATTTTGAGGTTGAAAACAGACGAGTTTATGATCTGAGAGAATTAAATAGAGTGACTGATGCTCTTCTCTTTCACCACATATGAAGAAGTGAAGTACATCTGCTTGAAAATACCCCATCACATTTGATCTGCTGCTATTTTATGAGTTGTTTTGAAACATATTTTTTAGTTATTAGTGGTACATAGTCTTGTTAGTTGCTCTGTAAATAGGTAATTTTCAGGGAAAACCACAATAAATGTGTTGTAGGAGACCAGAATTAAAACAGAACAAGGCTATCCAAAAGTGATTGGGTTTGCTTTGCTGATCGTAGCTCACTGAGGTTTTTTTCTCTTCTCATTGTACAGCACAGCAAGAGCTCCCAGTGGTGTCAGGAACACTTTCTGAACTACAAAGGGCTTGTGAGAGCTTCTGTTGTAAGAGAGCAGCTGAAAAAACTTCTTGTCCGTTTTAAAGTGCCAAAGAAGTCCAGTGAAGGTGATTATTTTTAAGCTCTTGTCCAATGCATAGTGAAGGTAGCTTCCAAAGTGTCAGTCTGCTTCCTGCTTTCCTTGTAACCTTTGGACTATTTTTATCCTGGCCTCAAAATAACATTAATTTAGACCAGACTTTTTGTCCTAAAAATGGCTGCAGAAGAGCACTCTAGCCTATTTGTACAATTAAATTTTAGTCCAATCTTCATTAGTTGAGATTTCCAGCAAAAGTTACAACCACTGATTATCTATTTAATGGACAGACTTTCCAAAAAACTCATAAATAGGTCACTCTGTTCCCTCTTTCAAAAAGGCCATTTTTGTTCAAAGTGCTGTTCAGTCTTTGGGATGGGATTTCCAGCTGTGCTGTGTGTGCAGGGGTGCCAGGACTGGTTCTTAGCCCTTGTCTCTACCTGCTCTGACAAATCAGCCTTCAATGCTCAGCTGTCACACTGGGCTGCTTTAGGGACTGTGAAACTCTTCATGGAGATACAGGTGGCAACATTGATTCTTTAGGCAGCAATTTTTGCTTTGCTGTGAAATTGAAGTCAAAAGGAATTGCAGGGTTTGTCTGCTCTCCTGCCTTTGCTATCAAAGCCTGATGCACTCTGAAAAGTTGTTTGAGATGATTAAGTGGTATTTTAGGGATTTTTGCCATTCCATTAACTCATCTTACAGAAAAATTCTTCTTTCCAGGTGATCCAGATCCTGTTTTGAGGTGCATAGTGTCTGGATTCTTTGCTAATGCAGCTAAATTCCACTCCACAGGAGCTTACAGGTGACTATATACAGTTTCACTACAACTCGTACTTGGTTGGAAAGCTCCTGTGATGAATAAATCTAAGTTTAATCAAGTTTCTCCTAATTTGCAATTAGGAACATAAATACACTAAATATTTAAAGTTCTGTGTTTGCAAACTGCCTCAGTGTTTATCTCTTCTCTTTGGCAAATATAACTAAAATTATTAATAGTGGGAAGTTGCTACTAGTAGTTATTAGATTGCTTTAAGTTAAGCAAGTACAGTTGTAGTGCAGTAGTGTTGTAGCACTCCCAGAGCACTGAGTAAAAGCCTGAAATGCTACTTTGTCATTTAATATAGATAAAACTCTTCTAGAACATCAAATTATCCATTGTTCCTTTGGCCAGCATTTAAGCCTAGTTTCATCTGTTGATTAAATGCAAACGTTGTTAATTTACTCCAGCCCTTTCATTCTTGCTTTTATTAAACATTCATACTGGGGCCGAAAGGAACCACATGCTAAGCAATAAAGAGAGGCACAGTCTGAAATAGTATCTTGCTTTCAAGGACTATCCGTGATGACCACGAGCTTCATATCCACCCCAGCTCAGTGCTGTATGCAGAGAAACCTCCACGCTGGTAAGTTAGAGCTGCTTTCTCTTCTTTGGGGATTTTTTAAAGGATTTGCAGCATCCAAATTGAATTGCTTCTCTCCATCAGTGAGGAATAGATGTAGAAGGTCATAGTTCCCACAGGGAGAATCCAAATGGCATTTGCTTTGCAACATTTTGTAGGGAGTATCCAAATAAATGAGGGAAATAGAGTGATGTTTAACTGTCAAAAAAACCTGCAGGGGTTGGAAAGCAGAGCCATGTGACCCTGTTTAGTGGGCACCACATCTTGCACTGCAGATTGTTCTCCAATAGTGTCTGTACCTAAACACAGCTAGGGTTAATTTCCTTTTATTAAGCCTATTAAGCAAATATCCTGTCAAACAGGTGCTGCAGAAATGGCAAATGGATTGAAGGGAAAGGGCTTACACATAAAATGCACCATGTGAAAAGTTATGGCAGCAGATTGAGGGAAGAACTGGCTGTGCTTGGTGTTAGTTGGGATCTGATCATTCCATTTGCAGGTCAAAGGTCCTCAGATAACAAACAGAAATGTGTGTCTAGCTCTCAGGTCAGCATGATCAACCTGAAGTATTTGGACTTTCATCCTTCACTGCCTGCTGCTGAGACTTAGAAGGCCTGGTGTCATGGCATCCTGTCACATAGGAGTTTAACTTAGCAACCTAAATTTCAGTGCTATGCAGCCTGGGCAGCCATCCTCTATTGAGGGCTCCAGTTCTCTGCTGCAGGTGTATAGGAAACGTGTTTTCATTCTGGTTTGTTTTCCTCTGATTTATTTTTAGTTGTGTTAGTCTCCATGTCTCAGGACACATTTGGCAAAGAGAATTTTGGACTCTTTCCTCTTTGCTTTTGAGAGCTAAATACCAATTAATGAGAAACCACAAACCTCAGGTGTTTGCAGCTCTGTGTGTAGAAGGCAGATAGTGACTTAAGGATTTGGTAGCTGTCCCTTCAGTGCAAGGGTTTGCAATTCCTTGGGGAAAATGACCTTACCTACTGAAGGTGACCTCAGAAAGAGATTGCCCATGCTGGCAACCTGACTGTGCTGCAGTGGGGGTGAGTCCACGTGGTTGGATGTTCCTAAATCTCTTGCCAGGAGATGTTCTGGCAGGAGTTAAAGCTGATTTCTTCCTGTGATGCTTATCTCACTTGTCTGCAGACTGGCGCCAGGGCTAGTCATGCTGGGGTTTGTGCCCTCCTTGTTGTGGGTGCAGGGTTTTGGTGCTTTGGACATCTTCCCTTATGATATCACAGAGTAATTCATATTATTATATAAATATCATATTTATAGCATATATAAATTCGAAAGCATCAGTTGTGAGTCCCCCTTGACCCTATTATAAGAAACATTCTTTCATATATACCTTGCACCCATATGGTCTGGTAGTATGTGAGGTTGTTTTCATGGCAATCTAAAGATTTTCTTAATGTGGAGAACTCTGACCAACCAGAGGGAAAGAGCCAAGAGGCTGAATTACAGCTTGAAGACACTCTTGTCACTCTGTAAGTGCCACCTCTGGCAGCATGTATGTAAAACTGTCTAAATAGGCTGTTAATCAGCTCTCCCTCATTGCTTGACAGCAAACACTTCATTTTTGTCTCCTTTCTCCCAGGGTAGTCTACAATGAAGTCATACAGACTGCTAAGTACTACATGAGAGATGTGACAGCTGTTGAATCCTGCTGGCTGTTGGAGCTGGCACCTCACTTCTACCAGCAAGGAACGGTACGGAACCGGCATAAAGGCCAAACGGTACCATTGCTGCACCAGCAGCTCTTGTGTCTGCACTTTCTAGGGGCTTCTGTTTTGCTCTGGTTTCATGGGACAGAAATTAAGTTGGCTCTGTTCATTGTAGTGGTTTTAATATAAAGGAAGAGGATAAGTTGATGCATGAAATGTTTTTCCCTATTATCTAGCCAATGGATCTCAGAGGTACAAAATGAGATCTATTTGCTGGTAAAGTTACATTTGCCATCATACCACTTTGGGAAATGAAACCTTCAGCCATTCTACACTTCAATACAGGCACTTGGTAGCACTTCCCTGAGCAGCACTGTAGGTAGGCAGTGGTCATACTTTGCATAATAATTTTAGGAGAGCCTTTGCATGCTTTACAAATGTTTGTGAAAATCCTGAGCCTTTTTTTGAGCATTAATTATGTTTGCTGAAGAAAAATCAGTTCTTACCTGTTCAAATGTGAAATGGCAAAGAACAGCTGCTGTTTGTGCAAACCCTTATTGCAAATTGCTGTGTGTGATACAGATACCTTTTATTTATAAGTACCTTTTAATAGTTGTCACCAGCCTTTATTGACTATCCCATGTGAGTCTGTCAATCCAGATTTACTCACTGGTCATTCTGAGAACTGAATTGGTATGAAATATTATCTAAATGTTAGTTCAGCTGGAGCTGCTGGTACCACATAGCCTATAAATACTCTACAGATTACCAAATTGAGCTTGTATTTGAATTTCCCATGGGACATTCATATCTACTGAGCTTTATCTTTTAAATTAATGAAATATTTCCAAAATCTGAGTGAAAAATACAGTTGCATATCAGACCTATGAACAAGGTGATCTGTTTCTAATTTATGCATCTGCTTCATTATTTGACTTCCTGGAGAATCTGATGTTTGCTTTCTTTCACTTCCTTGGGATTTTGTCAAAATTGAGATTCCTGTAGTGCATGGAGCAACTTAGGACACCTCTGTGGTTACAATTCCCAACAGTTTGGCATCTGTTCATATGATTGACTTGAGAGATGGGTTTTTTTATGCTCATCTTGGATAATTCATCTCAATTATCCAGACAATTCCCATCTATAAATGGACTTACTAAGTAGCTGAATATTTTCTGCCTTTTTCCTATAAGACATTTGACAAAGGCAGTGATGACCCCTGTAGGGCAGAGCCTTGAGCCTTCAGCTGCTGGGAGATGATCTGCAGACATGGTTTAAAAGGAGCTGAGCCAATGTTGTATCAAATCTGTTCCTGCAATAATTATTCATTTGACTCACATATTTACAGTTGTCATATAATTTACATTTAGCAGCCCACCCACACAAAATCCTGCTGTGTCTCTCCATGGGCTGAAGTTTGGGATGAGGTTGTCCTTTAGGTAGGTGGTAGCAAAGAGGACTTGTCTTCAATTGTGCTGCCTACCTGACTGAGGGAACATGTTTTTCAGGGTAGTGCTACTACTGCTGTAGATATTCTATGAAATTACATCAACACCTAACAGTTACCATTGCCATCCTTTTGATTTGATCAAGTGAAGTCTGTTTGTTTTAGTATGACCTAATCATTGCTTTCATCCTAAAAGAAATGGTAGCTCTCAAAGATGGTGCTGGTTTTGAGGAAAATTCTCTCTTCCAGCCTGGTCAGTTATCCATATCAGCCAAAAGTCTTGGGTGTCCTTATAAAATGTTTGAAAATTAGGAATATTTCTCTTGTGTAAAACTTTGAGTCATACATGTAAAATCTGAACTGTTGCAAATCACACAGGTTTATGTTAATTTGTAGATATTCAGACCCTTTTTCTGCTGAAGGATACATCTTTGTGCTAGGAAGGAAAGATTTTATTCCTTTGTCAAATTAAAAACAAATTACTACTGAATAGGACTCTGTGTTAAAAAGTGTTCTTCTACAGCTTGATCTTAGTTACTTCTCATTCCGAGTTTTACAGAACTCTTGTCATATTTCATTCCACATTTGTAGGTCTTTAAGGGCACAGGGATTCCAAAGATCCAGTGCAAGTTCAGGATTAGTACAGTTATTAAAATCTTGTCCTTCATGTACATTCTCCTGGTGTTTTTTGGAGATGTATTGTTGGGACTACATCTTTCTGTGCATTTTTACACCTGGAAAATTGTTTCCAGTGGGAAATCGTTCCCATGCTTGCAGCTAGTACAGAAGAACTAGAAGTTAATTGATTACAAGCCAGAATATCACTTTGGGGTACATGTGGGTTTTTATTTAATGAGTTTACTTTAGTTGTGTCAGTAACAAGCAGAGCTTGGATGGATGTGGATATTTGTGTTAGAATTCATTTAAATTGTGCTTAAGGGTAGAAGGCATTGTAGTTGATTTTTTTTTTTCTAATTTTGATTTATCTGCTAAGCAGTTTTTTTGTTCTTTTCTTTTCTTGCAGCATCTTTCCTTGAAGGCAAAAAGGGCTAAAGTAGATGACCACTGACATGACTTCAGTTGTTGTGATGTCAGAAGCAGAACCTACCAGTGATTTCAAGCTGGCTACAGTCCATTCAGCAGTCAGTTCATTAGCAATTTGATCTTCCATCAACTTAAATGTTTAAATGCCTGCCAGGATCTGTAGGGGTTTATGCATGACCAGTCCATTGTAAACCTAGAGCTTGCATTGTGGACATTTTAATCTTTGCCTACTTGACCTCTGTCATTAATCTGAGCATGTTGCTCCTTTTAAATAGGTAGAAAAACAACTTAAAATGTAAGAGGACATACAGGACCACAAAAAACTGAAACCTTCAAGAAAGAAACCGATTTCCTGGAGTGGTACTGCCTTATGAGTGTGGGGAGTAGGGTACCCTGCCTCCTGTCACCCAGAGCACTGTGACTTACACCGGCCAAACTGAGCCTGGCTCCTGCCAGCAGGAGCTCATGGCAATCAGCTACCCCTTGAAATGCAAGGTGCTGCCATGGAAACATTGATTTTGTGTTGGACCATCCCAAACTGGTGCAGCTTGTGCTCCCAAGCAGTTCAAGTGTCCTGCCTGAGGCTGAGCTGGCCCAGCTCACTGTGCTGAGCAGTTCCTGGATGCTGAAATGTCTGGGTTCTGCACATGGGAGTTGCTGTTTGGGGAGGGGGAGAGAGAGCAGCTCAGTATTTTAAAGATGGATTATTTTTCTGCTCAATCAGGGGACTAAAGATGTATGTTCACAATCAATCAAGTTCACAGACAGGGCTTTTCTTTTTCATCCTATGAGAGAAAAAATGTTAACCTTCCACTGGTTGGAAATACCAGGAAATTTCATGTGGGGAATATCATGGAACTCTGTTTTTTAGCCTCTGTTAATCAGCAAAGAAGGAAATGTTCTGTACTTTCCTATAAGGAACACAGTCCTTTATATTTCTTTTATTATGAATCTGTTCTTTACTGCTTGGGACTTGTTTTCCTCTGTAACTGAGGAGAAGGATGCTCTGAACAGTTGCTGCTTTAATCAGGATTCCATGGCTACTTTTCAGTAAGAAATTATGCTTGTTTGTGTTTTAACAAGACAGCTTGGATACATGTATTTATTTATTTCCATTTTCCATTTTTACCTATTGATATTTATTTTAGAAAGACATCGCTTGAAAATTTTATTTTTGTAATTGAACTGATTTGATGAATGTGTTTTTTGGTTTATTAACTGTTTTATTTTCTTCTTTTAAAAAAAAAGGGATGTAAATAGGCAAAAATTTCTACATAGAACAAATGCCTTCCTCATCACAGGACTGCCTTGAAAACTTTCTTGAGAGCTTCTTTACCTTGTCCCTTCCAAACACCTGCAGAGAGAACACGTTGTGCCATGTGCACTGTGTGGTCTCCTCAGTGTGTCTGTCCTGACTGCCAGCACAAACACATGTACCAGTCTCCAGGAATGGCACCAGCAGCATGAAAACTGTGTCACCTTCCTCCTTGTTGTCCCTGTGACCCTCACCTTTGTATCACTCTCTTAGACTGGAAGCTCCTCGGGGCAGGGACTGTCTCCTAGCCAGAGCTGAGAGCAGTGTTGGAACTCACTAAAAAGATTCAATTTGCAGGTTTTTTTCTCTTAGAACTGAATCTGAAGACTTGTCAATTGTCTGTGTTTCTCTGTCCTCTGGAAGTATTCTTAAGAAAAATAAAACTGTTGAATTGAAGAAGCTTGGGAATGCATCACTTTGGCCTGGGCAGGGAGTGATTTCCCAGGGTGCTGGCTGGGTGTGTTGGGCTGGGCTGGCAGTGGGTGGCCACTGCATTTACCAGCTCTGAGAGTTTTGGGTGGCTCTGGAGACCTGCCTTGTCCAGCTGCTCTTTTACCTGGCTGCACAACTGCAAAATTTCCTCTGGGAATGATTGTCATTCCTGCTGAGGTCAGAACCCAGGGGTGTCCAAGCTTTGTCACACGCTACAAACCATCACAGCTATGTAAGAATGAGTGCAGTGGGTCTTTATTAAAAAAAAAAAAAAAGAAATTGAGACTTGTCTTTTTAGCAGTTTTACAAACTATTGAGGTATCATCACACCCAGAACAGGCAGACCTTACACTAGAGATGCAGGCTAAGAACAAGTGTTAGTAGGATCCAGACTAAGGTCACCTTTAGAGAGAAAACACTGCTGCAGCAGAGATGTGGGCCCTTGGAAGGTGTTGGAAGAGAGAAAACTTAAAAAAACCCTGAAAATCTCTTTATTTTGTAAAGCCTTGGCTCCAGCTCCCTGCTGGATTAGTATAGAGCATTCTGCTTTAACTAGCTTTATGTAAGGAGGTGGCTCACTGCCTTGGTGGTGGCTCTTTGCTGCATTAACAGGCTGTTGTGGGGGAGGTTGGAGCCATTTGAAGATGGTTGTCAAGAGTTCAGGAAACATTTAAGGATTTGAACCCTGGCTTTTAGAGAATGAGGTTAAAATATCAGCCTGTTGAATCAAAATATTGCTTGGAGCAGAAGTCATTCCACTGCTGGCAAGGAGACAGATTTTTAAAAAGTAAATTTATTACCCACTGACATCAAATAACTGTGGGGTAAAAAACCAGTGCGCTCCTCAAGCGCCTCAGAAAGTTCTGCCAGTGTTTCCACTCAGGAATTCAGTATTGTCAGCTCTACAAGAAAATGAAGTTAAACTGGAATAAAGATTCAGCCAAGAAAATATTAATTGAAATCTATTTCCCATCTTGTGGATTAAAAGTAATTCTGATAAACTCATGGAAAAACAGTCACAACCCTTTCTGGTTAATCTGAAGAAAGAGACAAGTAGTTCAAAGTTGGGAGCCTTGGTTGTAGGGAGGAGGGAGCCTTTCAGAATCCCTTCTTTTGGGAGCATCAGTGTCATGGATACCTGTGCCCATCCTGGGATTCTGCTAACTGTCACTGGGCTCAGGCAATTTACTGAAAGCAGCTTGGAAACAGGTTTATTACTCTAATTGCATAATGTTAATCTCTATCAAGTGATCATACAATCATCAATTGGCAAAGAAAGTCCACACCACAACTCAGCATTTAGAGTAAGTGACTCTGCAAGATGAATGTAAGCAGCTTGTGGAAAAACTGTTCTTATATCCAGTTTTTGGCTTAAAACTGGCTGCATTTTGAGAAAAGTGCCAGTAGATGGCAGGCACTGGTTTCAAGAAGTATCTTGGGAAAAAACTAATTGGCCAATTCTTCAAAAGTTTCCCTTATTCTTCAGTTTTAACATTTAATTATTTTAATGGTAAGTGGGATGAGAAAGGGTAAAGGAAGAAGCTGTCGGTGGCTGTGGGATAAAGGCAATATTTGAGGTGCAGAGATTAATGATGAGTCCAGAGGGATGAATGTCCTGCTGGTTTAAAAGCAAACAAATAAAATGCCCTAAAAAAACCCCAAAATTCCCAACCAGGACATTCTGTAGTGGTTTTTTTGCTAACACACTGAGTCATAAAAAATGGCATTTTGTCCACACTTCGTATTCACTACAAAGGAATCTTTGAGCTGTGTTGGATTCTAGCCACTATTGTAATAAACAAAATTAACAGTTTAGTGCAAAAAAACCTCCAAAACCCCAAACCAAACAAAAGAAATCCCCCTGTTCTGTTTGTGGCAGCATGGCAAATGTAATTTGTCTCAGAGGATCCAGGAATATCTTCCTGCTCCATTCCAAAAGTGGCTTTTGCAGGGCTGTGGATGTCCAAGGCCGTGAGATACAGGGGTTGTACTTGGCTGTATTGCCAATTACAAACGATCAAAAATTGCCTGGAAAAAAAAAATCCTCTTTTCTCCTTTCTAGAATAATAGGTATAATTTAAAACAACTAAATGCATTTAACTTGTCTTTCAGAGTTATTTGAACTCTCCCTTACAGTTCCTGGAGGGCACAGAGCATCAGGAACACCACTGAAGGGAATCCCTGGTGCTGAGTTCACTGGGGGATTGGGAGATGGCTGTAGCTGCACATCCCACCCTTGCTGTTTCCTTGCTTCCCCAGGTCCAGGGTTGCTCCCTATGCTCTCCTCCCATGCTGGGTGCCACAGGCAGAGGCAGAAGGGGTGAAAAGCTGAGGTACAAGCAGTCAGAGGAGGATGTTTCCTGTCCTTGGGGTGTTTCTGGTGCCTGGCAGTGGGTGGGTGTCCCTGCAGTAAGTCCTGCTTTGCTTGCTCAGCCTCTGCCTGCAAGGCTCCCTTCAAGGTCTCCCACCTGAGCAGGGATCACCCACCAGACCCTGCCAGACTTTCCATCCTGTACTGCTTTGCTTGGAAAAGTCAAAACTTGCAGGAGAGAAAGCAGGACAGAGCAACAAATCACAACAGTTCTTGGTTCCCTTCAGCCAAGAAATCGACTGTTAATTGCAGATGCCTGTTGGCAGAGAAGATCCCATCAGACAGGGAATGTTTTGATGTCAGGAAACATCTTCCATGAGCCAGGTTTTATGGAACTCCTGCTGCTTCTCCCTTTGGTGTCTGGGGAGATACCAGGGTTTCATAAATGGTGCAAAGACCCTGCTGCAGCCAGGGCAGGGAAGGGACTCTTGGGGATGTGCTGGGAGCTGGAAGAACCCAGGATCATGTTCATGCCACAGGGAGCAGGATCTGCCTGGCCCTGCTGCTGTGCTGGCACAGGCTGGGGCAGTNAAAATCTGTCTTTTTGGAAATTGCAGCTGCTGCTGGTTTAACCCTTTGCATGACACGGGTGGAAAGCAGCGTGTTAAGTGGTGAGGGATTGATCAGAGAAGCCTTTAAGCCTCTTGGTTTAGATAGAGAAGCAGAAAGTGGTTCCTCCTGCAGCTGTGTGCAGGGGACTTGCTGCACTGGAGCATTTCCAGAGGAGGTCATTCCTGCCTCTGTCACAAACCCTGCCCTCAGAACTTGCCTGTCTGAGCACCATCATGGCAGGGAGCCAGTGCAGGCTCTGGACACCTGGTCTGCGCTGCAGGGCTCACCATGGAGAGAAGGAGACAGTTCTGGTGGTGTGTGTAAGAGTGTGTGTGTGCTTCTTGCTGGCAGCAGGGCACATCTCTCTTGCTGTGCTGAGAGGAACCAGGCTGCCACTGCCCCTTTGTTTGGCCAGGGGTCCCCACATGGTGATGCTTGCAAAGTGTCCACATTCCCTAGCACTGGTTTTCCAAGCAGCTGTCAGACTGTTGTGTTCTATTTCTCATCCTGACTCCAAAATACATGTGGAAAAGGCTAATTTAAAGTGAATTCTATAAATGGCAAATGGCCCTATTCAAGCCTCATGAACCCCTGCTCAGAATGTCCCCACTGGTGCCACTCTGTGGGCAGAGTGTAACCCACTCTGTGCAAGGTACTCTGTGAGTATTTGTGCCCTTGGTGTGATTCATCATGGCACCTTTCAATTCCAGCACCATTTGGAGGCCTCCTGAGGATGTGCTGTACCACAGGGAAGGCTTGTGAAGATGAGTGAGGAGATCCAAGTGGGAAGCACTCATCATTGAACAGGGAATGAAGGCAGCAGGGGTTGGTACATGTTGGGAAGAGCAGCTGCTGCTCTGGGTCTGCTCCACATCCTCCTGCTGCTCTCCATCCAAAGGCTTTTCACAGACACCTCCTAACTCTTGTCCCTTTGTCACAAAGTCCTCTTGAGTCTATTTAAGGGTTGTCCTGTGAGTGTGAGGAGTGGAATACAGAGGGAAGATGTATTGCAGAAGGAAATCTCAGGGACTGGGGAAGCTGAAATATGTGGGAACCTGCTACTCAGTCATTTGAGTGAAGTTCCCATTAGGGTTTGGAAACTTTCCAGGAGCCCTTGTACCTAAGCAAGCAATAACTTCTGGCAAGACAGGAGTTTTAGGCTTTGCCAGAATTCCTGCATCAGGTGCATGAGAGTGGACAGAGCCTGAAGGGCTTTGCCCAGGGCACAGCCACAGAGGCAGGCACAGTGCCTGTCACCATCACAGCTCTTCCCAAGGTGGGTTCTCCAGCGAAAAACACCTTCAAGGACTCCAGAGACACTGTGGACCACTTTGGAGCAGGCTGCTTTGTGTATTTTTATCGAAGTTAGTAGATAAATACTGAATATTCACCCTCTCCCTCCAGAATTTCATTCTGGAATGACTTTCTGGCTGGAAACAAGGAACTGGAACATGTGCATTTTGCTGTTGACTTTGTGTCTCTCTGGGTAAATCCACTTGCAGTTCATTTTACTGAAGTGTAAATATGGGTGAAATTTTATCTCCTACAGCAGTAGGAGACTGCAGTGTCTGTCAGATTTATTGACACCCACAAACACGATGCTTTCTGGAAGGCAAAAATGGTTTTGGCGAGTGGGTTTGCATGTTTGGAATTTCGTCGCCAAAACTGGCTGAGATGGTTTGAGAGAAAACTCTTCTTTCTAAAACTGTAAGGAGCAGATTGCTGACATCTGATATTTCTCAGTGCTGACTGATCTTTAAATGCTGTGCTTGATTTCAGTTGCACTTTTTTCCTCACTTCACTCTCTCTGGCTGAGTGGCAGAAAGTATTTTGCCACATCCTTCTGCTCGCTGTGCTTTTCCACTACAGAAAGATGCAGACCTGCAAAGAAAGCTTGTTCCCCCTCCTTTCTGTTCAAAAACCTGTGAAAGAAGCAGGGTGAAGCTTCAAAACATGGATAAAGGGTTAGAATCTTCCTTGGGGAAAAAACATCAAAAACATTTTTATTGAAAGTTTTGAGTGAAAAAAAACACAAATTAAGATTATAGCACTGTCTGCCACTGCCCAGCTGTTGAGGTTGTCTCTCCAAGCTGTGCTTTGCACACACACACAACCCCACAACAATCCAAATCACTGGGCTTTTGCAGTGAAATGAAAATGTCCTTCTAGAGACTTCCAACATTTCATTTGCATCTGCAGGCCAGTGTTGTTTTGGCTGAAGGGTTGGTGTGGCACAGCCAAGGTGGGAAGCATTGAGAAAGCTGCAGTCAGCAGGCTGCTGTTAAAATCTTGCTGGTTGTGTGATGTTGAGCAGATGATATGAAGCTCCTCATGGAGCAACACAGGGCAAACATATCAGGAAAGATGGCAAGTGAATCAAAATTAATGATTGTGAGGAGCAGCTTTTCCAGGCAGTGTCTTGCCTGTTCAGCCAGGATGGTTTGGTGGTATGGAAACTCTTTTAAGATCTTTAAAGATTAAATCCCTCATCACTGTAGTGTAAACTTGCATTAGTTATTTACAGCTACATGCATAAAAGGGCTCTGGGAGTGAGTCAAGGAGCTGTGAGGGCTGACTTTGGGTGTCTGGCTCCTGCAGTGGACACCACAGCCTTGTGTGGGTGTCTGATCTTCCATGCAGTGCAAAGGGACTGCTGATGCCAAAGGATAAGGTGCATGGCACCCAGTTTGCTAACTGAGATACCTGAGATAGCCAGGGAAAAGTGAGTTTGAGGTGGTAGTGCCAGTGCAAGCTCAGCTCTTTGAGGTACTGTGTAACCTCTTGTGGAACTGAGTTTCTAGAAGCCTCCCATAAAGTGATATAGAGAGGTAATCTAGTTCTAAAACTGGAAGCCCAGAAGTCAGATACCAGTGAGATGCTGATGACCAGCAGTTATTTGGCTGTGCAGAAGTTGCATCCCCTCCTGAGGGAGAGGGGCACAGTCCATTTCATTGGCCTTTGCCAGTAAGTGTGCAAAGAAGTGTAAGGATGGTGAGTTCCTGCAGCACACTGCTGCAAAACAGGTGGAATTCCAGCTACAGGGGGAGGTAAGAGATAAATTCCTGCCCTGCATGTTGGCTCAGATGCATTCACTCA
>VZTT01064923.1:79355-99396 GCA_013400855.1 Buphagus erythrorhynchus | reverse complement strand
GGGCGGCTCTCGCGGTCCGCAGCCCGCAGAGCCGTCCCTGAGGTGAGGCGAGCGCGGGGCCGGCGGGAGGCGGTCGGGCAGGCGGCGGAGGGGCAGCGGGGAGGGGGCGGCATCTTCACCGGCGCCCCCGCCGCTCCCTCCCCGCGCTTTTCGTCGCGCTTCTCTTTATCTTTTTCTGCGTGCAGACCGGCCTGGGCCGGTTCGCTGGTGCTGCTCCAACGCCGGTGTGCCTCGGCGGAGCCCCGGGGCCGGCTGCGCTCGTGGCGCTGCTCTGCCGCGGGATGCGCATCCACGCAGGACGTGCCCGCATGGGCGGGGGGCAGCGGCGAGAGCGGGGCTGGCCCGGGCGGGTCCGGGAGCGCGGCGGGGTGCTGGGGAATGCGGCTGGAACTGCGAGCCCCTTTCGAGGCCAGTGGGGTTGGATCTGGCCCCTCCGGGGGCCGCCAGCTGTGCGGCTTTTGTGTGGGGTCAGCTGTGCTTCGTGTTGCAGCACACGCAGATTGAAGGGGCCCAAGCCAGTCAATAAAGCACATCTTCAGGGCAAAACCAGCCCTTGTCAGATAACCATCTCTGTTTTTTCGAGGCGCGTCTCCTCCCTTCCCCCTGCTCCCCAGTACGTGGCAATACCGACTCCTGCTCGTTTAGGATCCCTGAGCTTGGCACAGCAGCTCGTGTCTTCAACCTCCATTTCCCCCCGTCACAAGTGCTGCCACTGCTCTTAAACAAGCACGAATTCAGGCGCAGAAGCCTTGTGACTTGTCCAGCATCCTTGAAGGGAGCTGGTCTGCGGTCACTGGGGGGATTCAGGCTCTGCATTTACAGCACGCCTGCAGCCCGTGGCACTTTCTCCTCTGGACGTTCCCAGTGTGTAAGAGCCATGAGATAGGTTATTCAGACTTGAAAATGGAGGACGGTAGTGGTGGTGGTGTTGTTTGGTGGATAAGTCTTAGCAGTACTTCCTGTAATGGTGGTGCTGAAAGTGATGTTTTACTTGACTTAGCTACTGGTGCAGAGAGCACTTTGAGGTACCTGCCGCTCGTAAGCTTTGCCAGTTACAGCTTTAAAAAATCCTCAAACACTATAGGGAAGTATTTGGGTTTTTTTCAGCGTTATATCTGTCACTGTGATAGGAAAGGATAGTATTTTCTGCCACTAAAACTGAAGGTGGGGAGTGACAATGCTCGCTTGTTTGGGAGAGAGGGCTTTAGGATGGGAGAAATTTGCATGAACAGGGCTGAGATTTTAAACACACAGCTCTGAGCTATCAAAAAAGCATTCTCATGCCAGATGGGGTAGCTAAGACCCTTTCTCTGTGCTGGTTTTTTTTTTTCTCTTTTATTTCTGTCTTGTTTGTTGTTTTTGGTGGTGGTATTTTGTTTTGTTTTTTCCCTCACCTCTTCCTGGAGGCAAAGGAAACCATCTTTCTTCAAACTTAGGGTAAGGTTAGTGTTGTGTTATTTGCTCTTGATTGCCATCTTAAATTAATTCACCAAGCCTTTCTTGGGGCCAGGATCCTATTCATTCTTTGTGCCTTACAAATGCCCTGTAAACCTTTTATTGTTAGTTGGAACTGATTTATGAGGTCCTGACCTAGGAATATACTTCTGTGGCTCTTTTTTTTACACAATTTTCTCCTGTGTCTCTAGGCAAGCATTGCCTTTATAGTAAACTCATTTGGTGCTTTGCCTGTATCTTGCTTAGTGTCACAAACACTTCTCCGTTTGCCGTGTCTGTTTTCTTGCATGAAATAGCAGGGAATATTAAATAGATGCTGTTATTTGTAATTATGATTACTTCAGCACAAAAGATTAAAAGTTTACAGCGGCTGTGTGAGGTTATGTGGGGAAGGGAGCAGTGTTAAGCTGTCATTTGTTTTGTAAGATCCAGGTATGCACAATAGAGATCTCTACCAGTCCTGACATCCTTGAAGGGATGGTAATCTGTCTGGTGTGTTGAGATCTGGAAAAGGAATTCTGAGCAGCAGTACCAACAATGAAGAAAAACTGTGTGCTGCAGTCAGAGGAAGGTAATTATTAATAGGAGCCAACCTCTATAATAACAATGCAGAGAGTGAAAGCACTTGGGTGCTTGCCCTGCAAAGATTAACTAGTGAACATTGTACTGACACATAGCTGTACACCTGAAATGTCGTTCTTGGATTCTTAGCCCTTCGTGCTTATTGCCTTCTTCTCTTGTGTACCAGTATGTAAGTGGTGGTACAGAGATACCACAGCTCTGCCTCCTGTTTATGGACAGTTTTCTTGCCTGCATGCCTGGATAGGCAGGAAAAAAGCTAATGCTGTTTGTGCTGGGCTTGCAATAAGTCCTGCCAGTGACAGGAGGATAAGAGAATAAAGGCTAGTGGAGAAGAGGGTATGTCCATCCCTGTGGTCAAAAGCACTTGCAGCTATGTGTGTTGTGGCTTGGCACAATTTTATAGGAAGGGACTGTACTGAAGTTTCCTGGGTTGACGTTGGTTCTTTTAAATTCTCTAGGTCTTCCCATTTCTTCTGTATATTGAGATCTCATTCGAAGTCTGTTAAAGCCAGTGGCAGTAAGTGGATTTTGAATCAGGCCCTGTCCACAGGCTGAGTTTCTTACCTGCTGTGTGTGCTCTGACGCACCAGGAGCTGCGTCAGGTCCTGCTTTTGTGGCGTCCTGGAGGCTTGGGCTGCTGTGCTGACAGAGTGCTGAGTCAGCACCCCAGCCCGGGGCTCCCTTTGCTTTGTCCTGCACCCTAAGAGCCAGGGGGGAGTTTTGGTGCAGGTACATGGACACTGGGATCACTGAGGTAGTGCCTGAGACTTAAAGCACTTAATCTGTGTGGGGCTGCTGAAGGCTCTTTTGCTGAGAAGGAGCTTGAGTCACAAATGGGGGAACATGAGGGAACTCAGTAAACAAGTTTCCCAACTGGGTGCCAAAAAAAACCCGGGAGTTCCAGGGTAAGTATTGCATGAAATAATGAACTCTGAAGGTTTTCATTTCCTTTCAAAAAAGCAGTCTTTATCTTCCAATTCACTAAGTTGCTATAGATCCCTAAATATCATAAAACACAATTAGCAATATTTGTTATACTCAGATGTTGCATATAGTAGCACAGAACATTAAATGTAAAGAACAAAACCTGTTATTTCAGTTTCTGCTATTTAAATTCTTCCATTTCTTGCTAGCATTGAAATAAGGCAGGCTGCACAGTTCTCCTTTTTGTGTTTTTTTCTTTCTGTTTTATTTATTTATTTATTGTCTCTTGGTGGTGGGAAGATTATATCCTAACCAACATAAAAAGAAAAAGCTAATGCTATGTTAAGAAAAATGGAAATATTTTCCCCCAGAAACCTTACATTTAGATAAAGAATTCTGTGCTTTTGCATAACTGACATTTTAAACATGTTTTTTTAACAAGCAGTGAAAAGTCTGTGGACTTCACCATGCAAAGACTTGTGTCCATGACTGATTTCCCATGTATATATAGTTTCATGAGTCCACATGCATGCAGGGGGCTCTCTGGGATCACACTGGTGCTGCTTGATCTAGGAAGTGTTTATTCTTGGCTGTGATGATGAGCTGCTGAGTCCACACAGGGCTGAAATATGAAGAAAGGTGTTTGTGAAATGTAGTTTTCTAGCAGCTACTAGCATTATGTTTTGTGAAAGCAATTGTAATTAGTGTTTTAAGGCTATCCTGTGCCTCTAACCTTGAGAACACTTTGAGCTACGTTTTTTGACTTGCTTGCATTGGGGATGGGTTTGGCTCAAGATCATTTGGTCGGAGCAAATTGAGTACAATTTTCTTTTAGCCATATAACAAAGACTAGGTACCAATTGCTTGCCAAATAGTTTCTCCCCTCAGAGATTACAAACAAATTTAGGAAAGAACAAAGCCAGGATTTCTAGTGTTTAACTTCTTGAGAGTCATCTTGGTTTTGGCATGTTAGAAAGAAAAGTGCGTCACAAGTCAAGTTGGCACCTAATACTGTCAGTAATACTAATTTCCACATCATTAATATTAACTGACACTGCTTCAATCTTTCTCTTACCACAAATTTATTTAATTGAAAGAATTGAAGCTCTTTTAATTTATTTCTATATTTTCTTCAGCTGTAGCAAGAACAGGTTCTTGTCCCCCTTCAGGAAATGGATAGGAAGAGAAGTTAAAAGGTATTCATGTAGCAGCTGCCAGAATGTTCAGAAAGATATCCTTGGAAGGTGAGAACTGTTTTTCATGAAATCAAGCCAGCAAAATGCCACTTTTGCCCAACACTTGGAGGCAAGCAGTAGCATGGGAAGTGAGTATGGCTGCACCAAGGACTCATTTGTTACAACTGTTTTAAAAGAAGTACCTTAGTTTTTCTTCTTCTCCCTCTTCAAGTATAAATCAGGGTACAAAACCATATTGTTCATGTAGCCTCAAAACTAATATTCCCTATTTCCTCAGAAGTGATTTGTTCTGAGACTGAAGTAACTGCAACATCCAAGACTTGAGTGGTGTAAAATACAGCCACCCTTAGGGAGAAGGAAGGATAGTTGTTGCTCAGATATTTTTTCTTTTTGGAGGCCCATTTTTGTTGAAGGTAACTGATTAAGAAGCAGAAAGAAATAACTAGACTGAAAGCATGTGGCATCCAGCACATGCTGGGCGAGGATAGCATTTGTGTTTATTCATCGTAGTCTTGTTTTTGTATTGTGTGATCAGTAGAAGAAGAAATAGTCTGATTCTTGCAATCTGCCTTGTTCCTTGTTAGTGTTAAAAAAAAAAACAAAACAAAACCCCTCTGTATATGGTCTTCTTGTCAAAAGTTAGGCATCTCAGGTGTCCTATCTTACGATGGTCTACTTTGAAGACCAGAAAATTGCAGTGGAAGATTTCTCAGACCTAAGGGGTGGGCACTACAGGTAATGAAATGCTGTTGTTACCTTTTCCCATCAGATAGCTCTTCAAACTGTTTGCTGTGCATATAAATAAAAAAAAAAAGAAAGAGTGCACAGTTCTCAAACTGGAGTTTCAAAATTTCTCTGTTCATTTGCTCAGGATTTTTCTGTCTGAGTCGTTCTCCTGATTTCCCCTGTGTGGTTAGGGGACCATGGATGAGGTGGATAAAGTGTCTCTTGCTGTTTTAGATGTCTTACCTGTGACATTCACATGGAGCTGGTAATTATGAAGAGACCATCTGCTGGAGACAGCAATGGTCGAGATGAGCCCCCTTCCTGCACTCCTTATGTAAAGACACACAGAGAAAGGAAAAACCTTATACATGAAGGCTCCTTATAGTCCTGATGAGGCAGTGAGACAGGCTCCTACCTGTCCTCATTCAACCCAATGGCTACAAAGTCACAGCCAAGATACAGCTTTGTCTTTTTTTCTTCTCTTGAACTTCATTCTTTACAAGTCAGCATTGAGATAAGTTTCTTTATAAAAGGTATTCTGGATTGCCCTTGAGTCCTATAGGAGTCAGGGCTGCCACACCTCTAGTGTTTTCAAGTCTGGCCAATGGCACAGATACCAACATGCCTGTTAAAAATGGGGATTTTTTTGTATGGAGAAGATTTTTAAGCGCTTTACTCTTGCTGCAGTGATTTTCCAGTCTGTGATTATAGCTTTAAGGACAGAACAAGTGCATGGGATGTGTATATGAATATGATGGCTGAATATTTACCTGTTCTTCATCCATTGCAGGATAGGAAGGAAGGGAAGCTTACATGCTTTCAGCTGGTGTGAGAACTTGAATAAAAAATGTGGATGCCTGCAATTATCCCAGTGTAGGCTTGCTGAATCTGTGTGTGGTAGGGATGGATATATTTTGATGTGTGCACATAAAAAGTTGATTTTTTTTCATGTTATGTCAATAAAATATATGGCTTGTTGTCCGTCTCAAATAAACTGATTAAATAACCAAGCTTATACAACACTGATTTGGTAATCATTGAAAATAACCTTTCGGTTCAAGAGCTTCCTGTGAAAATTAATATTTTATACTGAAGTGTTATGTAATAGACATTTTGTTGCCTTTGCAGTCCTGCACAGAGGAACATGGTATTAAGCTGATGTAGTTTGGATTGTTCTGTATAAATTTGTCCACTAAACCAATGCAAATACTAGTGAATGATGGGGAAAAAAAGTCCATGTTGTATATTTGTAAATGGTATTTTGTGTACAGATCATGGAAAGGGAGGTCTGACAGTCTCTGCATTAAAACTTGAAGGAGCAGTGTTAGACGTAGTGCAGTGGCTTGCTTTGTTTCCAGGCACCACTATGGTTACACACGCTTTCCACATGCATTAGCAATTGCCTTCGTCAAGGATGCATGGAGGAGCCAGACTTCATGGTTAAGCTGACTGGTGTTTAAAAATACAAACTGAAAAGTCCACATACAGTCTTCCTCTCAATGAAGAAACTTTTATGCACTTACTTTCTGAGTAATTAGATTAAGAAACAAAGCCTAACCTTCCTAGTTCAGCAGAGGAACTGACAAAAGGGAAATGAAACTTTTCATGCACTTGAGTTTTTTAAAGTAATGTCTGCTGGTTTATAACCCATATTAAATTTCTTCACAGTTTTGCCTTGTTGGCCTTGATAGTAGAGAGAAAGGGAAAACTGGCTTGATAGTTTTGCTCCTCTCCTTTTCTAGCCTTCTGACAACAAATCTATTGGCTCTGGAAAAAAGGAAGAGGAGGAATGCAGATACATAAAGGCTTGTTGGTGCTGCAGAAATTGTGAGTTTAACCAGTGCTGGTGTCCCAGTGAAAAGTGGGTAGGAAAGTGTCTTAACAGAAGAGTAATAGAAGAAAAGTGTTCTTAGAAAAAAGAGTGGACTGAGAGAAACAAAATGGTGCTATTAATCATTCAGAAAAGTGAAAAACGCGCAGGTTTGGGCAAGATTCTTTTTTCAATGTTTAAACATAGCATAAATACAAGCTTTATTCTTAGTGAAAGTTAATTTAGGATGTGCTTAGATTGAAAGGTGAATTTAAGAGTGTCTTTATTAGCAATGATGTTTAACCCAAACAGATTTTAAAGAAAATTTTAAACTCTTGAGGCCAGAGTTACAGGAGAGCAAAGATGGTAAAGCCTGAAAATAAAAGCATGAGAAACAAGCAAAATTACAAAAGAAAATAGTAATAGTGAGGCATAGGAAAGAAGATAACAAAACTGTGAAGTATGAGTAAATATAACATAAAATTATAAAGCGTGAGTTTATATTTACTTTTCTGTAAGTGGAAAAATTATGAATTCTGTTTGTTTGAGGGTGCCTCATTCCAGAAACAAGGCTTCCATGCTCACAGTGGGATGGCCAAGTTTTCTCTGTTTGGAGTCAGCTTGAAAGCAAAGTATTTGAAAAAAATCATTGCATGAAATGTAATGGGTACCTGAAGCTTATGGGTTGAATTAGTACAAGCCTGGTTTTGTCTAATGGTTTGCACGTGCCTCATTTGTATTTTAAGACTGTAGTCTGTCCATGTGCACAGGGGCCCAGAGCAGCCTGGAAACAGCCAGTGTGCAGCTGGTCAGTATGAGGAGCAGAGAGCCCCTTCTCTGCTGTTTCTTTTCTGCATGAAGAGAGGATGGTGGCCTCCACACTCTCATAGCTGCTGATTTCTGTCACCTCATCCATATTAAGACTTCTTCAGTGTCTGATTATTTACCCGTTTGCTGTTTGAACTTGTAAAATCTTAGATCTGTGTTGCCATCTGCTAAAGAGTGTAATACCAGAGCTACCAGCAGCAGCCCCTCTCATACTGCCTGTGGGTCAAACAATGAGTTAGCTGTAGCAGGGAGAAGCTTTGCCTGCTTGACCAGCAAGATTTGATCAGTTTGTCTTTTCTGCTGCAGACAGCAGGAATATAGCAGAGAGGAAGTGGGGAGGAGTTTGCACTCAGCCTCTGGCTCATGGATGGGGGAAGAGGAGGTGGCCACCAAGGGAAGGGAGGAATTGCAGGGAGCTCCCAAATTAAACTGGGTGTTGGGTGTCATGTGAAAAACTGCAGCAAGAGCCTAGAATGGACAATGAGCTCTGCAGGGAGGGGCAGTGGGATCCTCTTGGATCTCATGGAGCAGGAGCAATGCCTAAGGTGCTTTCCAAGGGGAGTGTGGTTTCAAGACCAGCTGGAGCAAATTTGAGCTTGCACTGCTGTTGAAAGGGGAAGTCCTGCCTTCCAGCCCACCCTCTGCTTTGGGCAAGATGCCTTTCCCAGGCACACACCATGGAGAGAGCAGGAATGTTAAGTAGCAGGGTGGTCACAAATCAGCTTCAGCTAATTGCAAAACTTACTGAGAGATAGCAACAAAATCTGGTATTCATCTGCTTAGGTTACATGCTACTTTTGGCAGTATTTCTGCAGTAGGTATCTGTGCTGGGGTTTTTTTCTCTCTTGATGGCATGACACTTTTCCTATGTGCTGGTTTGTTGTTTTTCTTATGCAGCAGCAAGGGAGGAAGATGGCATTTTAACTGAAAAGATTGTCAAATGTCTGCTGGGTACTTGGAGATACATGTAGAACTGAGAATTATTCAGCTGTGCTGAAATTGAACCTCTAATGGCTGGAACTGCTTACTTATTTAATTAGCTGAGGTTGTTGTTTTTTTTTTTTTCCAAAATCTCTACTTCTTCCCCAAAATACTATGACTTCCCTCCCTTTCTTTTCTCTACAGAATTCCTAATGATTTGTTCTGAGTGCATTTTTTGGGTTCTTTTCACTCTGTTAACAATTATTATTTCCCTGTTAAAAGCATCAGAAGTATTGTTTTCTGTAATAGAAAAGATGTTTGATCAAGTGACTGTACAAATGGAGGCAGCTACATGTAGGCTACTGTATGTAGGACGTGGCATTTGGAGGTTGCACGTGTTGTGCCTGAAGTGCCAAGTGCCTGGCTGTGATTCAGATGAAATTGGCACTGGCTGATGCCAACACCCCAATGTAAATGTGGTGTCTTTCCCTATGCTGTAGGGCCCTGAAAGGAAAGTATTGAAGTGAATGAGTGCCAGAGGGGACGAGGTTAAAAGAGGAGTGGTGCATGTACTCCTTATTAAATCTCCTTCATAGCCACAGTCCCACATACTCACTATACCAATGGGTATGTATTCTTGTATCAAAGCAGATGTTTCTGTAAGAAAGATGTTGCTTTGTTTTAATAAATTGAGGTTGTCACTTCAAAAGTGGGAGAGGGAGGTGAAGGAAGTAGCATAAAGTGAGAATTTGTCAACTGGGATTTGGAACAAAATCCATGAGAATTTTTTGTGGTAAGAACTGTGGGGAAGAATTCTTCACTAGCCTTGGCATTGCCCAAACATCTACTTATGCACTGCTACGATTTATGTAAGAATTTCTGGTTTTGGATTGGTTTTTGTTTTCTTTAGTTTGTTTTAAACCAAAATTTTGTAAGTATTTTGTTGTTTGTTATCCTTTACATTTCCTCCAGGTATGATCCAATCCATGTGCTCAGCCTGTTCTGGGAGGGGGAGGGTGGCAATGATGGACCTCAGCAGTCTTTCAGATTGTGATTCAGCTCTTGAAGACAAGCTCTTCTGTTCTTCCATGCCTTACTAAGTGTGGTGGTGGTGCTGTTCAGCCTCTCCTGGCCCCTTTCCTTAAATGCTGATACATTCTCAAAAAACAGTCTTCCTACTTTGAAGGTGGGAACTGCCTTTGCCTGCTGTTTTTGGGAATGGCTTTGGGGCAATGCTGAGGAGGGATTGGAGGACATGGTGAATTCTGTTTAGGCCCTTCTTACATGGCTCTCTGACCTGGTGAAAAAAACAAAAGGGTTACAGAAGCAGCCAAGGTGAATGGCCCCGTGGCTATGAACATTTTCTGCTGGACCTCAAGTATGATCCAAAGGTCTGTTCTGAAGTCTACTTGCTGCAGACCTTTGTAAAGTATTTGGTCACAGTTTTTTCTTCCATGTATTTAAAAACCTAGAGTCTCTGTAAACTCCTGGGTCTCTACTGCTAAGAAAAAACCTGGAACAGCAGGTTCCTGCTGACCTTTAAAATGATCTCAGTGGAAAGCCTGACACAGGGCTTGTTCCTGTGTGCTTCTGAGTGCCAGTGGGTGCCACCCCTGAAAAAGCCTCAGAAAAAAATTAGAGGGAGATCTAGGGGAGAGGCTTGGTTTGCATTTTTTTCTGCAGTGGTTTGGGAGGAGCTCAGGTGGGTGAGTGCCCTGCTGCTGGTGCTGGGTGCAGACCCCTACGGCAGAACAGCTCTGCTGGAGGCACTGCTGGGGAGGAGGCAATGGCTTGGGGGCTGAAACAGGGGATGCAGCTGTTTGTCCCTGGCTGTGGAGCATCCTCTGCTCTGGAGGGCTGTCCCTCTACCTGTACCGTGTACCTAGGGCTTTCTGCCCTCACAGTGAGTGCCTGCTGCACTGGTGTTGCCACCCTGGCACAGTGTGCTGTGGTTGGCAGTGCTAGGAACGCCTTGGGCACACAGCAGTGTTGCTTGGGGTGCAGCAAGGCAGTGGCAGCCAGCTCTACTCTACACTGAGTCCTGTAGAGTCCTGCCTGTTGCTAAGGGACTCCTTTTGGATATGGAGCAACGTTGGTTTACACAGCAGCTTTCCCTGTGTTTGTTGATTGGAGGCAATTACTGTAAAATACTTGATTTATAACAAGACATACTTAAGAAGCAACAAACTAAAATAAATATTCATGAATTACCTGCTGGAGTCTGGCTGTTCTTTTTGCTGGTTTGTTGCTTTCTGTCTGTGTGCTCTGCACAGCCATGGAGCCTCTGAGTCTCCGGAGGTAAATCAGCCGTGCTGGGTCTTAGGTGGTGGAAGTTTTAGGCTGAAGAAGGGGGACAATCCCACTTCTTCTCTATTTTGTTCATCCCAGAGGATAGAGGTGCATTTCTGGGATTTCTCCAAGCAGCTCATTTGACTCAAGATGGTCTGCTTGCCTGGCATATGGCTGTAATGCAGTAGTTGGAGTGTCATTGAAATGTTTGTGTGAAGTACATGCATGTGCAGCTACCACATCACTGGGGTCTGGTCTGGTTTTTGTGGTGGTGTAGGGAGGTGATGATACAAAAATAGCAGTGCTCTTGGTTAAGTCAGGATGAGCCAGTATGTTTAAGAAAATATGTGGGAAATGACAAATTGCTCGTTTGGGATCTATGCTCTTCAAGAACAGGATGGCTCATTTAGAGTAGTTCCAAAGTTATTATAACAAGGATGTGCTGTCTTCCCCAGAGATGAAGCACTGTCAGCAAAAGGATGAGTAACCTTTGTCTTCTGTGTTGCAGAGTGGCATTCCTCTGACCCCTGCTACCATGACCACTTTATTTGGCCAGTTTGATTCACAGCAGTTTATTTTTATATAGGAGGAGTCTGTGGCGCTTGTCAAAATGAGAAAGTGATCATCAAAGTCTGGCTTGGTATTCCTGCTGCTGGAGCCTTCAGGAGCCAGCACTCAGCCCAGCTGAAGCCAGAGGAGGAGGGCGGAGAAGCACAGCCTGATCAGGTACTGAGCCAGTAATGGGAAGAGTTGTCTGATGCAGAGTTAAGTTATGGATGATCATTAGTTATAAAAAGTTACATTCTTTAGAAGTTCTTGTTAACATGTGTGATGCAGTGGAGGCCCAGTAAGGACAGCCACATCTGTGGGTCTGGCATGGCTGCATGTCTGAGTTCTGGAACAGATCTGAAGTGAACATAAACAAATGTAAGATGTTTTCTGGGGTATTTGATTTGCACATGTAATGTGCAGTACTGTTCAGTACATGTTTGCAAATACCATTTTCAGGCATCCTGTAAGTTGTAAAGAATGGGCTAGGAATACTCTTAACAAAAGTTTGAATGTTGAAGAGCAGTTTCATGTCTTGAGGAAAGGTTTTTCCTCAGCTTTATTCTTTGTTCTAGTAGGGAGACTGCAGTGCAAGCTTTTGATGAGCAGTGTGTTATATGGGAACTGTAGAGCAGAACAGAGAGGTAGCAGACTGAGGGGTTTTAAGACAAAACCAGCTGTCAGCCTGCTTGCTATGTTTTTATTTGCTGAGATGTCCATAACCATTCCAGGAAACTGGTATTTATTCTTGCATTCACATCTTTCAGATTGTCATACTTGAGAAGATTTAGTTAGGTTCATCTTTTATGAAGACAAGTTAAAGGTTTTGATTTATTGTATTCAGTCTGCGGTTTTTGTCTTATGTAACTGTACCTTCCAGTTTAGGTGGAACTCCTGCTCTGAGGATGATGTTTTGAAAAGACTTTGCATACTTCTATGTACCATTAGAGATCCTTTAAGAACAGGGCTATTACTTAGGTGATCTTGTTCAGTGCTTGGGATGGCAGTGACATGCAATTCACTGTTAGAGGGAGCATTCTTTGAAGAGGTGCAATGTTTTTTCACCTCAAGTGATGCTTTCTCTCCAGAAATACCAGCCTCTGTTGCTTAGACTGTCTGAATTTATTAGTCACGTTTTTGTTACTTTATTTATTGACCCAGGTGGAAGCAGTGAGGGTTTGTTTAAAATCTGTTAAGAAAATTATTCCTAGTGTTCTAGAGGTAATTTCCAGCTCTGATTTTATCTTTCCTGGTGTGGTTAAAAGATAGGGACTCTTTTTTTTCTAGCATCCATTGTGAATTTTTTTTATTATTTTTTATTATTTTTTTTTTATTTTTTTTGTCTTGGGAAATAAGAACCAGCATTTATTTGATTCAACAACCAGCTTCCTGCTTCCCAAGGATGAGATAGTGGCTCATTTGCCTGCAAACATCCCTCCTGTGGAGAGTCTTTGTTGGGGAGCTAGAGGAAAGCTAGCAGTTCCTAGTGAAATAGCTGCATAGCAGGATGAAGAGGGATTATTGAAGCATTACTAGGAAATTCATGGCTGTGTGGAAGACCTTATGTACTCTACAGACGAGCTGACCTAAATTCTGCAGCCAGGCCTTACTGGTTTCTGTGTTGATGTGATGTGGCAGGCTGGATAACCTGCAGCAGATCTGGGGTTTAAAAAAAAAAAAGGCAGAGAGAGTACAGAGAAGATTTGTGAGTGGAAACACAGACAGGCAAGTTGTTAAATGTGTACTGAATTTGTCTTATATTGTTTTGTTGTTTTCTAACCCACACTTCTCTATTCTTAGTACTGAGTATTTTTCGCATAGCCAGGATAGGTCTATATTATAAGGATGCTCATTAGGAAAATGGAGATGTTGTTTACTCCTGGATGGGGAATATGTGGATGGTTTTGCTCCTAAGAGGCTTTTACAGACGGCTTGGAGTTCTGAGATAGGCTTTAGCAAAGAAACTGTGCTAAGTATCTTATCTTTGTTAGTGAAACAGTTAACACAACTGACACTTGAACTCTTGGGCAGAATAGGGTTAATACCCACTTGACATAAATGGAATGGCTTATGCTTGAGTTTCTAGGCGATGTTTGTTTCTCAAGATTATACATTACACAAAACATGACACAAAAATCCAAATGGAAAACAAAATGCCAGGTCTATCACAGTCAAGTTGGTCAGTCTGACCTGTGTGCAGTGTTTTCATGCTGTTATTTCTTGTAGTACTGTTGTGACTTTGCAGTTTAGTTTCTGCTGGCACAAACGTGGTGTGAGGGCAGTTACTGCTTCCTGCCTTTTTCTGTACACATTAGCTGGACTGATGCAATGCTCTCCTTTGCTTTCACTCTTCCCACTCGAGCACTTCTGTTACCTGGTCTCACCACTTCCTTCTCAGGTTCCTCTGTAGGTATGAGTGGAATTTTTTTTGCTTATACCATGTCCTGGGAAAGGAATGCTTTATGCAGGCAGAAAAATTTTGCAATCACTAGAAGGGCTTTTGCATTAACATTTTTGTTGGCATAGTTGGGAAGCAAGAAAAAAAATACTGGCTGATACAGTTCAATGAACAAAATGGTAATGTGTGGCTAGGAGCTTTCCTAGGTGCGAGTGTTCTGGTCTGGTTACTGTGATGGAGTGTGTGTGTATATTTATAATACATTTCTGTCTGGAAACCTCTTTTTGTGGGAGCATAAGCTTTAAGTCTTGAATTGTTTTAGAGGAATTTCTGCAGCTACAACATCATGAAGTACCAGGGGAAATAGTGATATTCTGAAACATTGCTGGCTTATTTTAGATCACATTTCACTTGATGTGCTTTTGATTTGTTTTAAGAACAACTTGTCTGTATAAGCTGTTTGTTTACTATACTCACATAGTAAGCAGCAATGCTGACCTTTGACTGGAAACCAGAATGACTGCTGGTCCTGCTGCCCCACTGCCAGGGGCAGGTATGGTGAGGGGATTGGAGAGCAAGGGCTGTTTCCCTTGTGTGTGTTTCAACACCACAAGTAGTAATTAGAAGCTTATTAACTGACAAATAAATTAAATTGATTGAAATTCCCTTCAAAAATGATAAACTGATTTTTGCTTGCAACAGTGTTATTGCCAAGGCTACCTCAAGGCAGAAGCAATGTTTTCCTCAGTGCTGATATAGATGTCATTTTGAGTAATTCTTTGCGATGAAAAGAACTTTTGTGTATCTTACTCCAGTGCTACAATTTTCATGTTAGTTTATCTTTTTCTCTCTTCCTGTCCTTCCAGCAGAATTGTCAGTGTTATTGTTAGAGACAGAAACTGAAAAATAACTGGAAAATAGCAGGAAAGCAGCCCCACTTGAGTGATTTTTTTCACTGGTTTTGCTCTCATATTTTTTACCTAGACAGGTGACTTGTCCATTACTGATAGCAAAAGCCAGTCCCCACAGCCACAGGTCAGTGAGCTGAGCTCTTCCAGCTTGTCCTTCTGGAGCCTGACCCCAGCCTGGCCATGGGCAGTGGCACTGACACAGCACGGGGGAGGAAGGAGATGGCACCGGCAGGGCTTGTCACCAGCTTGCTGTAGCAGAGAAAAATCAGAGCAGGGTCAAAATGCAGCACTGCTTTCTTCCAGTCTTCCTGGAGTAGTGTCTTGTTGCATGGTTTTGTGTTCACAGACCTGTTTCCTACTGGATGTGTATCAAATTCAGTGGGCTGCAGCATTCTTAGCTCTGTGTTTTGACAAATTATGATGTTGTTTTGAAATACCTATCTGCTCTCAGTTCTCAACTGGAATCTCAGGAGGTGTCTTGTGGATAGATGGGAAGTAATTCTGAATATGTTTCTCCCTCAAGCTTTGTCTGTTGTCTTTGGTAGGTGATGCTGTTTTGAAGAAGGCAGCACCATCACAGTTGTTGTTCTTGGAGGCTGAGTGAGCACAGGAGCGCTAAATTGGTGTAGTGAGGTGCAGCATTGAAGAGTGAGATCTGCCTGTCCTTGTCCATACCTGATTCGGTTTCAGGAGAGGTGAAACACTTCTAGCAATTGAGAAACCACAGGGGAGATTGGACTGGGGAAGAGTTGACCTTCCCAACACCAGGTTTTCCTTGTGTAGATATGCCCAACACGTCTTGTAGTGCTGTATTTGCACATGTTGGTAAAAAGGACATACCAAAAGATGCTGGTGACATTATTGCCTTGCACCTCAGATAGTAAAGATGGGGGGAAGAGAGAGAGATTTGCAAGGAAAAAAATGAACAAACAGCTCTTTGTTGCTCAATTATTTTAGTGGTTCTGTGGTTTGGCTGTTACATTGTGTTACTCTGTCCACAGCTTTTTATGGGCCTCTTTTAGAAAAATTTTAAATTTACATAAATAATACATTTCTCTAGTTTTATTTATTATTTCAAGTGCTAGAATATGCTTGAAGTTACAACATTCCACTGCCTCTGGTGATTGGATATATAAAATTCTGGCCTTTGTTGCTGAACAATGAGCTCTCAAACTTTCTGCATTTCATGAAGTAGATTTTGCTCAGTGTATTACTGGAAACATGGAAAAGTCTTCTATGCATAATTAGAATTGTTTTGATCAATAAAGCATCCGTCTCTTTTTTTCATTCCATTAACTCTTATATTCTGCAGGAGCTGGGCAAAAAAAGTGATTTTTTTGTTCTGCTTATAAACTGAATCTGCTACCTTTTGAAGTAAAACGTTTTTCCAGACAGACTGCAAAACAATTCTCATGGGCAGTTCAAATAATTATTTAAGGAATGTAATAATTGTTAACATTACTGATGGGGGAAAGCAATTCTATGAAAAGAAATTTTTAAGAAAGGAAAACGCCGTACAGCCTGTTCCTCCTGGCCCCGCCGTGTGCTGTTTTGAAATTCTGTGGTAGTTAAGGGGAGCACTGCCCAGGTTTGGGTTTGGTTTGTTTTTTCCAACCTTTACTATGGAGGAAGAGTTGTAGTTTAAGGCTTCAGAGGCAGAGCTCAAACACCACTGCACTCTTTCCCCCCAAAACTCCACCAGATGGTTGCTTGTACCAGTGCTGCACTCTGGTGTCCAGCTGTCCAGTTTGCAGCTGGATCTGCCAGTCCCACATGCTTTGCCTTTTTGGCAGGTCATGTGTTTTGGTGACTTGCTGCCTCCCATGACACCAGGCTGAGATGCTGGTAGTGCTGCCAAAGGCTGGGAGCAGCAGACATTCCTGTGCCATGAGTGAGATGGGAAGGACTGGAAATAGGGGTGCTGCATGGGTTTTTCTTTAGATGCAAGAAGCGGTGGGCTGTGATAGAACCAGACAATCACCTCTCAAGTCACCACCTTTTGGCTGATGACTAATGGCTGTTTTTTCCTAAGTCTCTGTGCTCTCTAGTCCTTGGGCAGTCACTGATTGGTGGTAACTTGCAGTCAAGTTCACAGCAATACCAATTTTTCCTTCTTAGCTCAGAGAATGGGATAGGGAGGTAGGTCCCTACCTGGTAGGTTACCCTACCAGGTAACTGCTGCAGCACCTGGGTGAGTATTTGTGAAGGCTGAGGTGGGTGGTGATGGAGCTGGGAGGTATCAAAAGGCAGAAAATGGAACATAAAGCACAGCTAATCTTGCAAGAGTGTATTGGCCCACTCCTCTGGATTGTGCTGTCCTGGTATGTGTATTTAAACGAGACAATCTGAAATAACTGGCTGTCAACTTGTTAAAATAATCAGGTTGCCAAGAACTCTATCATTTTGTTAAGCTTGATATCAGATTTATTGCATATTTTTTCACCTTTAATGGAACTAATTCAGGGGATGCAAACGTGAGGTTTGGCACACCAGTTCCACTCCCTGCAGTTCATTTAAATTTTCTTTTTGTTTGCTTTTGCACCCCTGCTCTGTCTCAACCAGGGTTCAGTCTGAAGGCAGCAGCTGAGAAACTCTTCCCTTTACTGAAAGGGTGTATCTAGGTTGTAGGAGATGGGAAAATGAGAATTGGAACTCTCATCCATAAACATTGAACAAAGTTTATTTCAACAGCCTCTTCTGTCTTTGTTAGAATAGTTGGAGGTATGCCAACCTAAAAAGCCCCAAACCTGCTTTGGTTGAACTTTCAGCTAGATCTTTATGTCTAATATCCTAACGAGGGGCAGAGCTACTTCTGTTTTCCTTGTATGTTGGATAGCACTTTCATACATTGGTAGTGGAACTTGGGTGGATTTTTTGCAGTGCCATTGAGTTTCTTTTCCTTGTGTGGGTTGTTCAAATAGCTGTGCTAGAGGGAAGACAAACACTTGAAATTGAAAAATATGATGAGGCAAGGGCTGTCAAGTATTATGCATCAATTTTGTACTTTGCATGCTGAGGTCCTGACCTGCTTGAGGTCTCTACGTACTTCTGCAGTGTAAGTGTTTAGCAATGATAAACTGCAATGTCTGGCAGAGGGATTTGGTGTGCAAGGACACCTGAAAAAACAACCTTTAATCCTTTCCCTGAAATGAGCTGGTTTCCAGGTTTCTGTTTTTTCAGAGAGGTTGGACAGGGTGCTTCCATTCAGAGTCTGCTGGCATGATATTCAGTGGTCAGCACCTTGTTTTAATAGTTGTCAACCAAGTCATATTGATAGAGATGACTTACTGGACTTTTTTTTCCCCTGCATGTATGGTGCATTAATTCTTTGAATGTATTTTTTTTTTCTCAGAAGTAATCAGTATACCAGGAAAAGCCCTATTCACCAATAACATCTGAAAACGGCAAAAAGCGGAGAAGACCAGAAAGCCCCCAGATATCCCTAAACAATAAGAACAAAATGAGCTATAATTTGGTCAAGGAGAGAGCTGCTTGTAGCCAAGGGCACTTGCTAAGAGAGAGACAGATTATGAAAGCCCACCATTTATCTTTGATTTTTGAATGAGGGAAAATGTAATCATGTTCTCCAAAATAAATGTGTGGAGTAGTTGCTTATGTGTTGTTCCTTACAGTATTAAATGGCTTGTTAATATTTATAGTTTCACAGCTTGTCACAAAAGGCCTTGATGCTTATTCTTGGTTTTCTAGATAGTCTGATTACAGATGATGGAACTAGACAAGCTAAAAGGTCATGGTGTTTCAGAAAGAGATTCTCTAAAGAATATCTCAAGGACCATTTAGAGTTAGAGGTGTCCCCGAGATAAGCTGTTACTGATCTGAGGCCACGGATATGGGTGTTTCTTGCTTATTAAATGCCCCAGGCATGAGTAGATGTGTGGCTCTGTGGAACAGCACTGGCTGAAAATGTTTTCTGAAGTTTGTATGGGTTAGTGATGTTTCTTGACACCTTTTCTGCCATGTCATCTACCCTGTTAACAGCATATTTAGGGGATGGGCTTGTTTTCCTTCTGTACAATCGGAGTGCACATAAGGAATGTGCATCTTGTTTTCACAGCAGTCATAGACTCAGAAGCTGACTCACTGCTATTTTGTAAGCAGGGTTTGCCTTCCTTTTATGCGGTTCTGCATTTTTCCATTCCACAGTCCATGGTAATTTAGATCTTAAGTATGCTGGTGTTAAAAAGCCTGCTTCCTGGAGTTGATCTTATCCCCATATATGTGGTGTGTACTTGGCCTAATTTGATACTAACAAAAGTAATTTTTGATTATTTCACTTTTTTCTAGTTGGGTCTTAATCATGTTATGTTACAAAGGCACCTTCCCTGCAGCTAACATGATCATTGAAAAACAAGTATTAATGATTTGGAGGGAATTGCATTTGGTCTGTTAGTTACTGTTACACTGTCACGCTTGTAGGGGCTTGTTTTCAAATTTTCCTGCACGATATTTGACTTTCTTGAGTTTCAGATTAATTGTCTGGTTCTACTTGGATTTTAACTGAGTTTTGCTATTGGGATGTGTTGGGTGGGACTGGTAAAAATGGGCTGCTGGAAGGATACAGAAAGAAGGCCATGGCTCCCTATAACTTGAGCATTCAAGTTAGAATTTCTAGTGTGTAGCATACCTTGAATAACACTGGATTCCATTATTGACTTCCAAAATCACTTAAACTCACTCTCATACCTTAGTAACACTTTATTCATGGCAAGTCAGATATTTTCCTGTGACTTTTTATTACTTGCTTTTACTTGGCTCAATTAGATGATTTTTTTTCCACACTGGCATCTTCAGAGGAAGTAAAGTGCCAGAAATCTTCAGTGCTGTTGTGATTTCTATTTTTTAATGAAAATAACTGCCCACCAATGTGTAAATCAAACTTTTCCCAAAGTTCTGCTACCTTGGTAATTTTTTTATAGCTTTCCTAGGTAAAAGTTGAAAGATCAGATTGTTTTAATTGATGTTTTTGCAAAACTTATGTGGCTGGAAAACTGACAGTAGTCATGTGAATTTCGTATTACTTCTGCATGATTAAAATCAACAGCAGCACTCTGGGCTGCTACTAGAAATACTTCCAGAAAAACCATACAGAGAGACTAGGGGAGATAACCCAGCAGAGACAGACTTTTTTTTTTTTTCCCTATTTCTCATTCTGTGGTAGCCCCAAGGCTGAGCACAGTAAAAGGGAAAGATGTAAACCATTCTGATGGAAAAAGGGTGAAGTGACACTGCTTTTCCTGGTAGTAGCCAGGAGGCTGCGGAGAGGGGAGAAACAATCGGAAGCTTTTGTTTCCTGGGTGGAGTTTCACATTTGACACTGCTAAGGGGGAGCCTGGTCCAAAGGCATCCGGCCCTAGAACAGCAGCACCTTCCCTGGGAGCTGCTGGACTTCAGCCTGGGTGTTACTGCAGGAAACTCCACCCTCTCCGTCCAT
>VZTT01064923.1:24355-57482 GCA_013400855.1 Buphagus erythrorhynchus | reverse complement strand
TAAAAGTTTGTTATATTTTTTTACTTCTTTTCTCTTCCAGTCCTTTAAATTTATTTTTAATTTATTTTAAATTTATTTTTAATTGTATTGCTGGGTTGTTTTTAGTGATAAAAAGCAGCCTCTAGGGACAAGAGTTACCAGATGTGCTTTTATTTTGGTGCAGCTTGCTTTTGCAACTCGATAAATTCCCAAAGTGCTCTGGTTAGTAGAAGTGACAGATGTTTACTGTGTGTTCCTCTACTGATAGTGGTCATGAAAACTGCAGAAACCTCACAGCCTAAAAGATAGGGAACAGCAGATTTAGAAATGGCAAAAGGATTAAATATTTATACTTGAGCACGAGCAGTTGTTAGTTTATTGTATGGTGTAACTTCTAATTGCATTTTACATCCATGCTAGAGCAGGTTACATCTACTTCAGTAGCTTTCAGTTGTGTCTGCACTTGAGTAAAAGTGCTTGATGTTAAACTGGGAGTCCTGCATGCACAAGTTGGGCTGTCTTTTCAAGATTTACGGGTCTGGCTGTTTTGGGAATTCTGTGAAATGAGGTACAAAGTGGCTGCTCACTGTTTTTTCTCTCTGGCTAGGTGAAACAGAAAATGCTGTTGGAAATTTGGTTACTCACCCTTGGTAATGTGACTTTGATCACTGGAGATCTGCTGCCTGAGATAAAAGAAGGATGAATTGGCGTTGCATAAATAAGAGGGGTTGTAGCAGCAGTGTAAGGGTGGGAGTGCATGTGCCAGGGTACATCCAAGGTCTGTTCTTTGCCTTTGTGTGCCAGGTCCTTGCCACTCTGCTGTAGAATTTCTGTTCTGGCAGCTGTGCCCATGAAGTGCCTGTGCATTCATGGACTGTTGGCTTGCAGGTATGAAAAGCATCCTAAGTTGAGTATTTACCCTGCTGGTGTCTCATTAGCCACCTCTTTTGGTTTCTTGCATGTTGCCTTGCTGGGTGGTTTGTTTTGTAGCTGTAAAATTACATGTGGTTAACTGAGTTGAACTGGAGCACATCTAATCCTGAGCTCTTCACCAGATACAGAGACCCTTGAAGAGGGATGCTCAATGACCACTCCCTCCAGTCTTGTTTGCTTCTTCCATCTCTTTTCTCCTGCCCTTCACGGTCTCTGACCCTGCTAACCTGTGAGAAGTAAAGATGGAGCAGTGTTGCTGAACATCCAGCTTAGGGTCTCCTGAGCTTTCTGAAGTATACTGGGTACCTGCTCTGCACTCTGAAGCCTGGGGATAAATGTCAGTAATGTGCTTTTGGTCAAAGCAGCTCTTTTTATAAGAGTTCAGGAGTACTGCACTAGGCAGAGTGAGAAGTTGTTAATTTTCTGTGCTCTTGGAGACACAGAATTTGTATGCAGCAAATAGAGAGTTAATCGTGTTAACAATTTTGGGGTTTTTGGGGGGGCTTTAATTGTGTTAATAATCTTTGGGTGCTTTGGGGTAACTACTCAGACATATAAAAATGGGCTTCTGTTTTGAAAGTCATCTTTAAACAGACCTCTCTGGTCATTTACAGCAAGGCAAGAATGAGGTAAGATTTAACAGTTTATTGTTAGGGAAATAATGGCTGCTAATACTGCTTTTTAAATATCACATTGATTGCAAAACCGTTTGTGTAGGAGTGGTGTATGGCACTAGACCTTCGAAGAACTGGTAAACAAGGAAGATTCAGTGTAAACACTTAAATAGCAGTATCCAAAAGTAGGTTAGAGTGTTACACAACCTGAAAAATCCCAGCTTTGAAGGGCAGCATTTTTGAAGATACTTAAAAAAAAGAAAAAAGTGGTTTTTATAGATTTCATTTTTGTAAATGGTACTAATTTGACACTGATTATGTAAAGAATCTTATTTTTGTCTCCAGCTTACTGAAGCCTAGTATTTCTTTATGCAGTCTAAGAGAAAAAAGAATTTGGTAATTTTTTGTTTTGCAAGTTACTGTCAGTGAGATTCATGTTGTTCATAAAGGTGATGCTTCCTTAACTGGAGAATGTATTTGCAGACTTTATCAGAGATTATATATATTATGTATATAAATATATATGTAGAGAGATATTATGTATCTGCTTTAAGGGAAAGTTCAAAATTACAGCTGTGCAGTTTGGACAGTGGGATGAGGGAACTGGGGAGATGGGTTAGATGTCAGGGGTTTTGTTTGGTTACTTTTTGGTTTCTCAAATAATGAGTGTACAAGTCATGCTAATTATTCCTCCTTGATAATTTAATTGTGTTATCAAATAAGAGCATCATATGTTTCCATATTTATTTATCTAACAAGATTTAATTAAAGACTATTGTGGAACTCTTGTCCCTTAGTTGAAATGTTTTTCTCTATAGGAAATAGCCTTTCAGCTTTGTGTTCATTGCTTTTCCTTATCCAGTCATCATCCATTACAGGGTGGCCATACAAAAATAAACCAAACTAGATCTTACAGATAGATTTCAAATGGGTAGATTTGGTTGCTGTCAGATATTTAGGGAAGGAACAATAAGTGGGAATTCTTGTCATTCTCATTGGGTGGAAAGAAATAATGGAAATCTTTTTCTATTCAGTTTTTATGTTAAAGCTGGTTTTTATTTTCCAGTGATAAAAGCACTAACCAGGAAGTATGTGGTAATGTAAGCCCCATCCTGGTGTTAATGTTCTGCAATGCCTTCCATCACTGAAGTAGCACCAAAACATTTCCTGTAGTAGAGAAATACTATAAAAACACCCATGTTGTATTTTCTTGTGACCTATTTCCTGGACTTTTCAGGCAATAGAGACACTCATAGTACAAATCCATGCTTAGCTGAATTTTGGGGGATGCAGGATGGTTGAGAGGAGGAACTGTAGTCACAGTTGTACCTACAGCTATTTTTTTAGCTTGAGTAGGCTCACCTAGAGTAAAGCACAATAATCCCTTGTGAAATAAAGCAGCAGAGAGCTAAGTCCTCTTAGCCAGTGTACTAGGAGCTGCAAACCAGGCTAGGGGTAGTTGTAATATTCCCACCTAGTTTAGCAGGGCAATTTCCCTCTATTGCTTGATTGCAAAGCCTACTGGTGGTTAAACCTTCAGTTTGTTTTAAACTTCTCATCTCAGAAACGGAATAACCAATGCAGCTCTGGATGTGTCTGTATGCTCAGAATGCCTAACCTGATTTGTAGACTTTCCTATATGTCTTTGTGCATTATTTCACAAGGGTTCTGGGGCTCCTTATCCTTGGTTGTGTGGAGAAAAGGAGGGGAAAAAAAAAAAACATAATGCTTTCTTTTTGACCTTTGTAGATTGTCCATGGAACAGTTGATACTGGCAGGGTCCTGGCTAACAGGAATCTCATAATCCATTCTTACCACATTAAGGTCTAATAGTCTGCTTTAATGGGATATTGCAGAAGTGGAAATGGTTGGTGGAAAGAGACAACAAAATATACAGTAGAAATAACATTGAACTTATGGTCACTTGATCAAAACAAGCTAGCAAAGCCTTTTAGTTATGGGAAAACTTTTCTTCTCCTTAATTTCCTGTGGGAAGGGAGAAAACAATTTTGTTCATGGTAGCACTTTTTCTTTTCAGCTAGAAATGTTGAGGTTTTTTTAGGAAATTCTTTACCAGATGCAGTAACAAGGCGAATTCAAGAATCTTTTTGTTTCCTGAGACAAAGTGGACTTGTTTGGAGTCTTGGGAACCTGAGAGTAAATGAGTGTATCATGTGCTACAATTCTTGTTTTATTTGTTTGTTCTGACTTTGAATTTGCTTTAACTTTAAATATGCTTTTAAGACAGGAGGGCCAGTGAGTTACAGGACAGACAGTTTTTATCTGTAAGTACAGGAAGAAGTAGGATGTAAATAAACATTAGTGACATACCAATCTGCTGCTTCCTTTTCTGCTAACTTCTGTATTTAAGCTAGAGCAGCTTCTTAGGAAATATACCAAATATGTCGGTTTTGTATTTCAGCATTTATAGTCTGAAATGTGTCAGAAATTCACCAGGCTAATTGCATTCTGACCTCTTTCTATTGCAGCTTTTCTTTAAGACTAATAAAATTATTATAATTGTTAAGAAGAATGATTTATTAAATTAGTTGCTACCCTTGCTGATTTAATGTGGGCCTATGACAATTGTATTGTCATTGTTACTTTTTTTCTCTTTATATTCCAGTTTCACTGTAATTTGTACAACTGCAAAATAAACAAAGTAGGTTTAATTTTAGAGCTCCAAATCACACGACTGCACTACTTTCAGAACTTCAAGTTCTTCCACCTAAAATCTTAGAAGGTAGGAAGAAACAGCTGTGCTTAGAACAGTTGCATTTATATAGGCTAAATACTTTTTTGTTTGTTTCAGGAGAAAGAATACACCCAGTAGATAGCTAGAAGTGATAGATGGAGCTGAAAGAAGTTGATGCTATCCTAGAATGTCATCCGTGGTACAGAACTGGAGACAGGGTTTGGGAGGAAAAAAGGTTATTTGTTAAAATTAAAGCCTTAATGTAGCTGTGCAGCCCTAAGGATCATACTGCATAGACTTGAATTAAAATCTATGCTTATTAAAACTAAACAAAAATGTGCTATTTAAAAAAGGAGTCTGTCCTGATATTCCATATTGGGAATGAAAAAATTTCATTTCAAGGACCTCACTTTTTCCAGTGTGGATCTCTCTGGATGTTGAGTATGTTAAAGCCCCACGTTCTGCTGAGCCTCAAGGTCCATTTGGTGTCTTGTAAGCTCTGAAGAGGGCTGAAAGAAGTGCATGTTTTCACCATGAGAAACCAGGTATTGTAACATCTCAGCTGCACAGGACATTGTTGTTCAGTTTGACCTATGTGCTCACAGATGTTTTCTGCATTGGGATTGTGAGTTCATGACTAGTTTTGAGGGGAGACCACCTATGGCAGGGTGCTGCAGGCTCTGCCTGCCAGACGCAGACTGGCTTTTACATCTTTCTTTTTTCTTTCTTTTTTCCTTACTTCTGTGTTACCACTGTAACTTACAATGGAACTCAAAGCCCAATCTGTCACTCTTAAAAGGAGTTGAAAATTAGCAGTGAAAATACTATCCACCTACTCTAAGGAATATTCCAGACAGTAGGTTTTAAAAGCTTTGAATTGTTTAAATTCAATTGGGATAAAGAGAATCCAAACCCATTACAATACTGTACAGACTCGTTGTTCTGAGTGCCTCATAATTGTTTGATTTCTAAGTGTGCACAGAAATATAATAAGAGTTAACTTCTATGGTTATTAGCTTAGTAAAATCAAATAGCAATACATGTTATGATGGATTTAAAAGAGAAAATACCAAATTTATTTGCAGCCTGTCCAAATGAGTCTTATACTATGTGTAGGTTTATAGTTTTTTGTTTTAGTTTTTAAGACTCAGAACATTAAACATTTTGGATATGTTAGGAGGCAAATCTGTGTTCAGCTCTTGGAATGTATTTTTGCTAGCTAGAAAAAGGTCTGTCTTTTATGAGACAGTGTTAGTAGTCCCACAGAGGAGTTTTTTGTGTTTTATAACTGCTGATCTCTGCCAAAACAGGAGCTCTTCTCTGAGTATCAGTAACTTGAAAGAAAAGATGTGTTCAGAACATTGAATGTGGTACTTCTTGGTGTAAAGCTCCTGTTACACCATGCTGTCTACAGCCTCACAAAGAGGATTACTCAGGTTCTGTTGTGTCTCCTGACCTTTTTGGGAATGATTTTGTGTGTGCAAGACGGAGGTCTGGTAGAGGCAATTTTTAACTTTTGCTTTTATTGCTGTTCTTTCTAAGTCTTCAGCTGGAACCACTTTGTGCTCTGCCATTTCTTTTCCATTATTTCAGTTGTTTAGAGCAGTCATGTCTGCAGTGCCTGGGTTTCTGTGCTTTATTATCCACGTGTTTGTGCACAGAAGCACAAAAATCACCTTTTTCTGTGAAAGGAATTCTGGAGGCCATGCCCCAAACCGCAGTGAAGTAACTTCCCACATAATTAGCCAGTGCAAAGTTGAGGGAAAGGCTGGCCCCAGAGGAACAAGCAGCAGCAGTACCCGTGTTTGTTCCAGCAGTTCTCGTTCCTCCTGCCCTGCTCTCCCTGCCCTGGCCATGGCTGTGGGAGCTGGGCTGGCCTTTGTCCTTGCTCTGCCTTTGGCTTTGTGCTCTCCTGCTGCACTCACCTGCTGAGAGAGAAGTTCTTGTGGCAGCCAAGGTAGGTGAGACCACAGTGCAAACAGTGTGGGGATCGACAGTATGCCTTCCAGAGAGCTTCCTAGACAGAAAATAAATCAATTTTGGGGAAAAAATCCCCTCTCCTGTTGCTTTGTGCTTGTCCTGTTCTGGGCAGGTGCCAGGCAGTCAGGCTCTAGGAGTTAGGAGGGTCCTTTTATTTCAGTTTGTTCACATCAGCACAAATGGCTAATGCTGTTCATTTGCACACTGTTGTTGTTCAAATGTCAAAGGTGACAATTCTAGGGCAAGCAGTCATGCTGTGACTGGGTGTAGGTAAAGCACTGGGGGACATTAAAGATGGGAGTTTGTAGCTGACTTCCAGGTAAGGCACTGCAGGCTGTGATAGCTGGGGTGTGTTCCTGCTCCGTGTCCTTCAGCACTTGGTACTGCAGCTGCACCCTGGAGGTGTTTGGGGGCTGCCTCAGGAACCTCTCAGCAAGGAGGTCCTGGTGGAGCTGGGGGGACTGGACTGTGAGACCTCAGAAACTTCTAATTAGGGAGGAGTATTTGACATGCATTTGCCCACTGGAAAATAAAGAAGGTGGAACTGGAAGCTCCTTCTGCTGGTTCTCTGAGAAACTCAGCCCTAACTTTTAAGTTTTGGCAGCTGTGCCAAGAGCACTGAGATGAGTGCTGCAGTGTGATAAAGTCCTTCCCTCTCTGGCTGCCTCCACCACATCCCAGGCTTGGTATGCAAGACTGGTAAAAGCTTCTGGGAGGGGTGTGGGAGGGCAGGGGCTGGCTGTGTCCCTGTGTTGGAGGAGTCACTTGGATCCTGAGCTCTGTGGTAGTACAGACAAGTGCTGGCCTTTCCCACAGACTGAGAAGTGGGAGCTGCTTGCACTGGTGTGGGGAAGGAAGGGTGCTAGTGCATGGCTTTGACCATATAGGCAGTTGTTGGTATTTGAATTCTGTGTGTAGAAACATCTGTTAACTAATTTAATTATCAAACTGTATATATGTTGCCTGTGACACTGTCGTTTAGGGTGTGTAAGGTACAGATCTGTATGAACTGTTATGCTATAAGTTAAAAATAATAAATCTAATGCATGTTGTTACTGCCTGCTTTGATCTCCTTGGGCTCTGCTAAGCTGTTCTTCACCCAAGCAAAGGGAGACAGACACTGTGGGATAGTGTACATACTATCTCCTTCTCAGCTGCATATGTGCACACAAGCTAGATATTTTTCTTTAGAAATGGCAAATTTGGGTCACACATTCAGCAGTCAAAATGATGATTTTACCACATCCTGCTTTCACAGGAAGCTTATTTTTTTTTAAAGCTGATAAGTTGATTCCTCCGTATTTGTCAGAACAAAAAGCAAAGCAAGTTATTTAAAGCTGCAGAGAGGTTTGGATCTCACATGGTCAGTTTGCTGCTTTGTCTTATATGCATATGTTTAAGATAAAGTGAAAGCCTTGCACTCAGCTCCTGTCCTACCTGTACTAACCAGCTTTCTGTTATCACTAGGATGTGATGATAATCTGAAAAAATGTTTTCCCTGTTATATTAAGGAAGAGTTGTGGCTTTTGTTCTTGGTTAGCAGAGTTAAATCAGCTGGGGAATAAAATGTATACAGTACTAATGTTTGGTCCAATCATAGAATAAATGGTTTAGGTTGAAAGGTTCCTAAAAATAGCATCTGGTTCCAACACCCCTGCCGTGGGCAGGGATGCCACTCACTAGATCAGGTTGCTCAGGGCCCCATCCAACTGGTTTTTACTTTAAAACATCCAAGTATGTTAAAAAAGATTGTGCCAAATGTTCACATAGTAGCTGCAAGGCTTTCACTTGTGCAGTGATACTTAAAAGGGAAAGGAACTAGTCAATCTGATAAGACACCTGTGGATACTCAGGAGGAAGGAGTGGAAGATACTGTGTTGTGCTAGATGAAAAAAAAATGACCTTGCCGACAATGTAACAGGACCTAAAATGTGCTGTCCAAGTCATGAGCAGAGTGCAAAACATTTAGAAAAATGCTATTTTAAATGCTTGTTTAAATGCAAGGTACTGTTAGTATTGAATTTTATGTGCTCAGACTCAAGCAATCATTTTTAAAGAACTGGATTTTGTGCTGTGTAGTGTATTGTTGCTCTTCCTTTTATTAATATATATCAGCTACAGTATTATACCTTTCAGATATTTCACTTGCACAGAGCAGGCTTTACTGCTGTGAAGTGGCAAAGATATGTAAACATGATCTAACCTGAAGTGAGAAGCCTTCTGTTTTGCTAAAATACTGCCTTGTTGTGGCCATATCCTTTGGAAAAGCTGTTAAGTAGAATGATGGACAGTATGTGACAGGCAAAAAACCATAAGAAAAAGCAAAACCTTCTGAGGGATGTGTGTGTCATGCTGGGATTGTTTTTAAATGGTAAAATTAATGTCCCCAGTGAACAATTCTGATTTTGTCTTTGTTCTCTTGTAGGAATGTTTACCCTTGCAGAAGTTGCATCGCTCAGTGACATCCAGCCAACTTACCGTATCTTGAAACCATGGTGGGATGTATTTATGGATTATCTCGCTGTTGTTATGTTAATGGTTGCCATTTTTGCTGGAACCATGCAGCTGACAAAAGACCAGGTGGTCTGCTTGCCAGTTTTGCAGTCTACTGTAAATCCAAAAGTGCAGCCTGATACAGCAGGGAAGGCTGACTTTACCACTGTTGAAACAACCACTGGTCAAGAAGAAGCATCAATGAGAACTGTTTCCTTTGGTGCCCCTACTGTAACACCTGACATTCTGAGCAGAGCTACCTCTTCTCAGTATCAACCCACTGAATCAGACCAGGAGCTGAAGAAGGAGCAGAAAGATTCCTCAGGCCGTAAAACAAATTTGGATTTTCAGCAGTATGTATTTATTAACCAGATGTGCTATCATTTGGCTCTTCCTTGGTACTCAAAGTATTTTCCCTATCTTGTTCTCATCCATACTATCATTTTAATAGTGAGTAGTAATTTTTGGTTCAAGTATCCCAAGACTTGCTCAAAAATTGAGCATTTTGTGTCTATATTGGGGAAGTGCTTTGAGTCTCCTTGGACTACAAAAGCATTGTCTGAAACAGCATGTGAGGACTCTGAGGAGAACAAACAGAGGTTAACTGGTGCCCAGTCCCTTCCTAAGTACGTTTCCACTAGCAGTGATGAGGGAAGCCCAAGTGCTAGCACTCCCATGATAACCAAATCTGGCTTCAAATTTTCAGCCGACAAGCCGATGATCGAGATTCCCAGTGTCACGATTTTAGATAAGAAAGATGGAGAGCAAGCCAAGGCGCTGTTTGAGAAAGTCCGTAAGTTCCGGGCTCACGTGGAAGACAGTGATCTGATTTATAAGCTCTATGTTGGCCAGACTGTCATCAAGACTGTCAAGTTCATATTTATTCTCTGCTATACTGCAAACTTTGTCAACACCATTAGTTTCGAACACATCTGCAACCCAAAAGTGGAACACCTGATTGGCTACACACAGTTTGAATGTACACACAATATGGCTTATATGCTGAAGAAGCTGCTTATTAGCTATATTTCCCTCATCTGTGTCTATGGTTTTATCTGCCTCTACACACTTTTCTGGCTGTTCCGAATACCTTTAAAAGAATACTCTTTTGAAAAGGTCAGAGAAGAAAGCAGCTTCAGTGATATCCCCGATGTCAAAAATGATTTTGCCTTTCTCTTGCACATGGTAGATCAGTATGACCAGCTGTATTCCAAGCGATTCGGTGTCTTTTTGTCAGAGGTAAGCGAGAACAAACTGCGTGGGATTAGTTTAAACCACGAGTGGACTTACGAAAAGCTTCGGCAGCACGTCTCCCGCAACGCCCAGGACAAGCAGGAGTTGCATCTCTTCATGCTGTCGGGAGTCCCCGATGCCGTGTTTGATCTGACGGACCTGGATGTGTTGAAACTGGAGCTGATTCCTGAAGCAAAAATTACAGCCAAAATTTCCCAGATGACGAATCTTCAGGAGCTTCATCTGTACCACTGCCCTGCGAAGGTTGAGCAGACTGCCTTCAGCTTCCTCCGGGACCACTTGAGATGCCTTCATGTGAAATTCACAGATGTTGCAGAAATTCCTGCGTGGGTGTATTTGCTCAAAACCCTCCGTGAATTGTATTTGATAGGCAACTTGAACTCTGAAAATAATAAAATGATAGGGCTTGAATCTCTTAGAGAGCTGAGACACCTTAAAATTCTCCACGTGAAGAGCAATTTGACCAAAATTCCCCCCAATATCACAGATGTAGCACCACATCTGACAAAACTAGTAATTCATAATGATGGCACTAAGCTTGTGGTACTCAATAGCCTTAAGAAAATGACAAATGTTGCAGAGTTGGAACTGCAGAACTGTGAACTGGAGAGAATTCCCCATGCCATCTTCAGTCTCTCTAACTTACAGGAACTGGATTTAAAGTCAAATAGCATACGCACAATTGAAGAAATCATCAGTTTCCAGCATTTAAAAAGATTGACTTGTTTAAAGCTGTGGCACAATAAAATAGTCAGCATTCCTTCATCCATTACCCACGTAAAGAATTTGGAATCTCTTTATCTCTCCAATAACAAACTTGAAACCTTACCTGCCGCAGTGTTCAGTTTACAGAAGCTTAGGTGTTTGGATGTAAGCTACAACTCCATTGCGGTGATTCCAGTAGAAATAGGTTTGCTTCAAAATCTTCAGCATTTTCACATCACAGGAAACAAAGTCGACATTTTGCCAAAACAGTTGTTTAAATGTGTTAAATTGAGGACTTTGAGTCTGGGACAAAACTGTATTACCTCAATCCCAGATAAAGTAAGTCAACTGTTGCAGCTGACTTACCTGGAACTGAAGGGAAACTGCTTGGACCGTCTGCCAGCTACACTGGGGCAGTGTCAGCTTCTCAGGAAAAGCGGGCTCGTAGTGGAAGATCACCTCTTTGACACTTTACCCTCAGAGGTTAAAGAGGTGTTGAACCAAGACACAGGCATTTCCTTTGCTAATGGGATTTAGACTGAGGTGAAATGCTCTGGTAGCTGACTTCCAAATGGCAAATGCTGAAGTGTATGGCAATTGTGAGATTGTGTATTTTAGAAAGCGGAATTTCTTGGAAGACAGAATTACTAGCAGGATTAGAAGAAGTGCAACTGAGTGTTCAATGTTTGCAGTGTTTTAAAAGTTCATTTCCAAAATTTTTGAGAGGATAAAGAACCTTAATAATCTCAATTCTTTTTTCCTTAAATTGTTTGTAACTTGGATGCTGCCGCTTTTGAATGTTTACAAATTTGCTTGCCTGCTTAAAGTAAATGATTAAATTGATGACCTTTTCTTACTATGCAAGTTATTCCTTAAGGTCTGGTTTTACTTTAGTGCATTATGGGGAGACAAACCAAGGCTAAATGTTGTATGTGGTATGGGCCTAACAGCACTTGAAACACATGTTGAATTGTGTTGTTAGTGTTTAGCTGTCCTTGGCAAATGAAACCAGTTTGGCTGTGATTTGAACTGCACCACAACCACCATTTTCCTGCATTAAGGTGTGTGGTTTCATAGAATCATTTAGGTTGGCAAAAACCTGTAGGATCATCAAGTCTAACCATTAACCTGACACTGCCAGGTCCACCATGTCTGCGCTTCTGTTGAGTGCCTCTGAGGATGGTGATTCCACCACTTCTCTGGCAGCCTATTCCAATGTTTTACCACCCTGTCAGTGAAAAAATTTTTCCTAATAATCTAAACCTTTCCTAGCACAACTTGTGTCTTCTTGTGCTATTGCTTGTTACGTGGGAGAAGAGACTGACCCCCACCTCATTACACCATCCTTTCAGGTAGTTATAGGGAGTGATAAGGGTCCCTCCTGAGCCTCATTTTCTCCAGGCTCAACACCCCCAGCTCCCTCAGCCAGTCCTAACAGGATTTGTGTTCCAGACCCTTCACCAGCTCCACCGCTCTTCTCTGGACACTCTGCAGTACTTCCATATTTTGCATCAGGCTAAGTGTGTTTGCCTTCATTCTTCTCCTCAAGGCTTCCTGTTTTCGGGTGAGATTCCTTCTGTTGGACCAGTGTGCTAGTCCTTCACACTGGCAAAGGCTGGGCACCTTCCTGCAGCTGGTGTCCCCTCAGCCTCTAAAATGCTCCTCTGTCCCATGCAGCAGTGTTTGGCAAAAGGGAGAATATTGCCACATGGCTTTCAAGTTGGAGATAGTTTTGATGTTTGAATTCTTTTGGAAGGTGACTTTGAAAGCCATTGAACACCAAGTGGCTTTACTGCTCTGAGTTTTTATCTGGAAAACTCAAAGCATTTTATGAGTTGGTGATGGTTCTGTTTCACAGCCCTTGCTTAGGATTTGGGGCATCATCTCCATTTACTAGACTAATAACAGACATAAGATCTGCTTTTTCACTCAACCATGATTAAGCTTTATCACCTATTGTGGTATCTTCCAAACCTGGACTTTACCATACCCCAGCCCAGCTAATCTGATGTCTTTGAACACTTACTTACTGTTAGAAATCCTAACTGTGTGCCAGATAAGTCATCCAATAAAGAAAAAAGTAGACAGCAGTGAGCTTGAGATTTTTTTTGTTGGCCTTTTTGGTGTTTTTTTAACTGAGTTTGCATTGCCAGAACCATTAGAGAAATATAATCCATTAAATCTGCAAAATCGTCAGTTGTGAATCTCAGTCATTTACATTCCATGTGTGCAGAAAAGAAGTACTATGCTGGGAGATGATTGCATGATTACTCATGGTTTAAACACAATTCCCTATTGTAGTGTGGTCAGGACTGAACTAGTCAGTTGTTCAAGGGACTGTTCTTCTCACACAGAAATCCTCATGCACAGTGATTTCTACTGTAACTTCACCAGAGCTGCCCTGACTTACACCACTATTAACGAGCAGATAATTTAGGCCTAGAGGCATTGAGCAGGCAGGAACATTTCAAATACTGCTCTTAGAAGTCTTGCACATTTTATTGTTAATAATTTACTGTTAGTCATGCTGGGAGGACTGTTCTCAGCTGTAGGTAGCAGTCTCTGAATACATACCTGCACCATATGTTTATGTATCTCAGAAGACCAGTTTATGAATAGTGGTTTTCCTATTTCTCATGGGGATACAGTCTGTTTTCCACTTGCCAGCAGGTAGTAAACTTGGGATGTTGACAGTTTTGCAACACCAAGTCACAGGTTAGGCAAAGTACTTGGAGTTACTGATCTGTCCTCCACTGGGAAATTTAGTGCTAATCCTCAGATTCTTTTTTTAAAGTAGAAGTTAAAGCTGCAGCAGACTTTTCTTTTTTTAAGAAACTCTTTCATTTGTTTATTTTTTGCACATAGATCACTTTAAAATTGCTGGACTATTGACTCTTTAGAAAAACTGTGGACTATACTATTGATGTATGCTTTGTATTTGCTGTTGAGTGTCATTTCAGTTTCCAAGAAAATGTGTGTAGGAGGGAGGAAGAGTTGGAGGATGACAAAATGATTTAAATATTTAGAAAAATAGTTCTATTTTTCATCTTTTTTCCCCTTTTTTTAAATAGCAGAGTCGCACAGAACGTGGCTGTGTATTGATCTAGTTTTTAAAAGGTGTTTTTGGTGTTTCTGATTCTCCTGCTGGCCCTACTGATGTTCAAAAAATAAACCCATGTCTATTTCATATGACTATGGTATATTCAAAAATATTTAACCCATGTCCAGTTAATGAGTATGGTATACATACCATTATATACTTAGACCACTGTTTTGACTAGTTAGTAGCCAACTGTACTTCTTTAGACAATTTCCTCCAAAATAAGTGTATGTTAAAATTAATTTCAGGCTTCTAATACTTGCTTAGCATAAACTCCATTCTTGTTTTTAGGAGATCTTTCTCAGAGTGAGGAGGAACTGCCCAGCACCCCCATGTCACCTCCCCCCAGTCCTTCCTCCTCTTTGTGACTGTTTATAATGTTCCTGTTTCCTGCCTGTCAACTGGCACAGTTTTGCTTTAAAGTCTTGGAAGTTCATCTCTTTTCCATGTAAGGCATGTGAAATATATTTTGCATTTCTATTTGATTTAATAAATAAGATGTTTATATCTTCCTCTAATCTATTTTTTTAATGGGTGAAAAGTGTGTTGGCATAGTAAAAGCTCTGATTTCAAGTACCTCATGCTGAACTTGTTCTGTGGTGCCTGTACTCTAAGAAGGAAGAGGTATGAGTTGCTGCTCCCAGTAAATCCTGTAGGTATGTTTCTATCTAGAATACCGTACTTTAGAAAAATATTTCTTCTTTTTTTTTTGTTTTTTCATGTACACAATCTAAATGACCTACCACTGTTTTTATTTGGCTAATTGAATTCTGCAGAACATATGTATGGCCCTGGAAGAAGAACTTGTGTTTGTTCAAATGAGAGGAAGTAGGAAGTTGCCCATTCTGTTTGCTTCTGCCACTGTAACTCATTTTGAGAAAGATCCTTTAGTTTTTCAATAAATTGACCTTTTGGAAACTGCTTCCAATGATGTAAACTGAACTATGGCATTTCTGGGCAGGTATCAAGCCTCTTGGTGTAGGGGAAGAGGCTGACATTGGTGAAAGGGTCTCTGCTGCTACATAAATGGCTTTCCAGTCCTCAGCTTCCCTCTCTGGTAGAAAAGCAGGATGCCCAGGCAACGTACATCGTGTCTGAGTATGGGGGTTCTGCTTTGTGGACTGCATTTTTAATAAAAATCTTACAGAAATAGCTGTATATTGTGTTTCCATGGATGTACAGAGAAATTAGCGGTGTATGGTTACATGGATTAGATTGTAATTCCTTTACTTAAAGTCAGGTTTAAAAAAGCAGATGTTTCTACGGCTGTGGTGTTGACTGTCATTCTCATTTCTTTCAGATTCTGGCTTTCAGACCTCAGTACTCAAGACAGGGAGTTGAGCAGGAAACTTGACAGTCCCACATGTAACTTCTGCAGCTTATTGTGAACATGAAAAATGGGGTTTCTGTTGAGTGTCTGGGTTGCAACCCTGTGAGGGTGCTAAACATGAGAACAAAAGCGTTGGATTTGCTGAGGGATTTAGTACTGATAGCAGAGCCATGGGGCACAGTGGCACAGTGGGGTGAGGGGAGCAGAGCCAGGGGGCACAGTGGCACAGTGGGGTGAGGGGAGCAGAGCCAGGGGGCACAGTGGCACTGGGCTGAGGGGAGCTTATCTGGATAGCTGTCACCCAGTGTGATGGGATTATTTTCTATGCAACAACTGGCCTCAAAACCACTATGGACCATGGCACTGCTTTTCAGTCCACAGCAAGGACAGACACTAAGCCTGTGACTTGAGAGCTAGTTTAAGGTTTCGTACAGCCTTCTTCTCACCTGGGGTAAGGGATATTGAAAACACTTCCCTGTCTATAAGATGGTGGATTCTTCAAGGGAGGTAAAATGCCTGAATGATTATGAAAAACACAAATTATATAATGTAGAAAGATTCAAGAGGCAGAGGCAGTCTCTTCATTAGCTGCATGGCAGAGCCCTGTCAATGTGTTTCTAATGTGTGATCCCAGCACAATTTAATTTAGACAGCAAATCATCATCAGTCTTGGTGGGACTAGAAGATACCTCAGGATGTCTTTAAGCCTGCCACCCTGCCTCAAGCAGAAATAAGGTTCCCCAACTCATTCCTGCCAGATGTTTGTCAATATTAGGATGGGTCAGACAGCAATGGAAATTCCAGACTCTCTAGACAAGCTGTTTACTTCATCATCTTGTGTTGTAGAAACACAGCAAGACAGCTACTAATGCTCTATTTAAGCCAAACCAAATGGTTAGAAATATATTGACCAGTTTGCTTGCAGAGGTGTGGATGTGTTGCATCCTGAGCAGTTTGGGAGGACTGAAGTTTAGGATTCCTTTGAAAAGAGCCCTGAGGGACAGCCTGCATCAGTTCAGTTACAGATACAGTGCTGACAGTTGTGTTCTCTAGTGACAGCAGGACCAACCACGGTGCAGTGCATCCATGACTGCTCTGCCTTGTCTTAGGCTGGAGACCTTGCCCTTGCAAAGCCTGGGTGCTTTGTTTCTTCAGAAAGACATTTTATGAAGGCATTTAAATAAAAAGTTTCTTGAGCAAGTTTGTTGTAGGAACACACAAGTTAATCCTTAAGATTACCAAAACTGAAATATTTGAGACAAATTCTGTAGTGATTTTGACCCTGGCATTAATCCTTTGCCTCCTCCCTCTGTGAATTGATAAAATGACTGCACAAACTAATGATTAACTCACAGCATTACCCACATGATTAGCATTTCAGCACTACTGAAGTGTTCCCAGTTCAGGCTGCCCGCTTGTGCTTATACAGTGTGTTCAGCACTTCAACCAAAGGCATCAAACACTGAGGTTGCAAAACCCTGTGGGTTTATGCTGTGACCAATTTCCCAGGGTAGCAAATCATTCCTCATGCTGCTCAAGGGAGGGTACGCTGTGTCACTGAGTGCAGTTGTTTCTGTAGCAAAGATGAGGCTTTAGAATTAAGCTCAGAAACAGATTTTCCAAGCTGATTACAAACATGCACTCATTCCACGATAAAAGTCATGAGAGATGTCATTTCTGGCTGAGATGCTGAAAATAGTTCCTGTAACTCAGCCAGGCATGGGTGCAGAAGTGGCAGCTCTGTAATGCTGCACATTAACACAATACAACTCAAGTGAGGATCTTTAAAACCACACAGCCTGGAGTTTGGCCAGGCTGCATCTCTCTCCCTTCCCTGAAGAGAACAGCCCCTAAGCCCTTTTGCAATTACTATCGCTGGGACCTTTGTTCTGTCTTGCCTCCTACAGCACATTGCCCCTTGATGCTGGAGGTAACACAGGGTTATTGGTTTAATGATGACTGTTTGGGAAGAAAGCCATCTTCTAAATTAACACCACAGTTGCTTGCAGGAAGTCTTCCAGTACAGAGCAGGTCTGTTCCCATAAAATGAACATGCTGTGCCCATAAACAATAAAATTTCAAGTTAGGACTGGGTTATGTAGACCATTAGGAATAAATGCACGAACATGTTGCTGTTCTGCTAACCAGTTCTGGGTATTTTTGCTGCTTCACGTGGTTTGTAAAAATGGATTTTAAAACCATTTTCCCTAACACCATGCTGCAGCAACTCCAGAGCCAAAGTTGCTGGCCTGGGGCAGGCAGGCTAAGCTCCAGTGTTGCTGAAGGTGCTCTGGCAGAGCTGAGGTGGGAGAAGCTCTGGGTGTTTTGGCTGCTGCCAGCATCCCATGGAGGGTCTACTCTTCTGGGGAAGCCAGATTTACCTCACTCCTCCTGAGGCATCTATGGGAGATGCCATAGAAGAAAGAGTGTGCCCTTAACCACAAAATAAAGGAAATACTGTTGAATGAAACGTGATGTTTCTGAAAGATGGAGATTGTGATAATAGGAGGAAATGCAGAATGAGTGGGTAAAAAAGGGAATAAATTATTCTGAGAGGAGGTAGAGCCCCCACCTCTGGCTTGAAATTTCAGAAGTATAGTGTAAAATCTGGAATGCAAGTTACAGGTGCTCCTGCCTAGAGCCAAGTTCAAATTCTCAGGGCACTGTGACTTTACCTTTTTTTTTCTGTTTTGTTTCTTCACATCTGTTCCTTCTGCCTCTCGGAGCAGGGCCTCAGGGTGCCTGTGCAGCTGGCTGCTTACATGCTGTCTGTGATAAGCTCATCTTGGCACTTCCCCAGCAGGGCCCTACCACGAGCTGCACCCCTGCCCTGCTGTGTGCTCTGCAGGGAAACCCTGGCACTGTCAGGGGCTAGAGTCTAATCTGGGAGCTGCAGCTTCCCCGTGAGGGGATTGTCCCTCCTCTGGCTGGCAGGAGATACCCAGGTGGGGCAGAGCTCTGCCAGCACAGCAGGGCTTGAAGCTCCCCCCCAGCTCCCAGCCTCCCATTGCAGGGCTCTGCTGCAGGAAAGTGCTGGGGCAGGCAGGGTCCTGTCCACTTCCAGCTCACACAGCTGCTGGGAACCACGTTCTTCCTGCAGCCTTCCAAGGAAAGGGTTGCCATAACATCCTTAAATTGCATTTTCCATAAGCGTCCCCATGGCTCCTGCAGTTTTTGTGTCTCAAGGGCCTCCCATATCTTTGTTGGAAATTGGGCTGCGTGTTTCTAACCCTGTTCAAAGGGGATGCAGAAAACACCTTGCGATTGTCACAGCCTCTCCTGCAGTGAGTGCTTCTCCTCTACCCTTTTTTTTCCTCTCTGCCCTGGGTTAAACCTCTTCCTTCAGCCTTTCTTTCTTGTTTGGGTGTGGTTTGTAACTCCTGTTTCTCCTCTCAAACCTCTCAGTTTACCAAGTTTGATAAAATAGTGGTGTCTGTAATGGGATGTGGGACGTGGGCTGAGCCTCCCAGTGTGAAGCCTGGATGCTGAGGATGGACACACAGCCAGCAGGAGGCTCCCCAGGAGCAACAGCGTGTGTCACACAATGTCTGGTCTGCCCAGCCCTCCATCTAGCCACGACTTCTGGTGCCCTCCACAGAAGGGGAATTCAGGGGCCATTTTGCAGGGTGCCTTTGGTCTGGTGGCTGGTCAGGCAGTGGCAGGATGTTACACAGGGTCTGCCGCCCTCGTTTGTTGTTCGGCTTCTCTGAGCTCTGGGGGTGGTTATCTCCAAGCCCTCCAGGTTATTACCTATCATGAGAGCTTTATTGTGGAGTTCTTCCCACACTGTAGCTGCAAGAACGTCCTATGGATGTAAAATGCCGTCAAGTGGAGACTCTGAGTATGTACCCAGGTCTGTAGGGCTGTAATGCACAGCAGAGTTGGAAACCAGGTGCCTTTCAGGGCCTTGGGCTTTAAGCTACTGAAATTGTGAAATGTGCTTAACAAAAGACAAAGGCCAGGTGGGTTGTAAATTGCTCATTGTCACTATCGTTTTGTATATTTAAGACCTAAGAAATTGCCAGCATGATCTGACCCAGGAGAATGAGATAGGTTTCTAGCTGTCTTTGTACTAAAATCGAGTTAAGTAAATTGGCTTTAAAATTGAGTGTGTGTGCAGTGGCGCTGTCCCTGCGAGTCAGCACTTGTGTGGATGAATAATAGTACTTGGGAATGTTCCTCAGACCTTCTGAGCTGCTCATGGCTGAGTGCATGTTCTTCTCAGCACAGATTTCACCCAGAGAAGGGGTGTTTTCCCCAGGTGCTGCTGATCTGAAACCCCAGTGATGCAGTGTCATGTCTGCAAGACAGGTCAGCTCCAGCAGCCACATAGGCATTGCACAAAGGAGCTTTAGCATGTCCTCTCTCAGGGACCTCCTCTTCTTTCAGTTTAGGACCAGTAAAGCTGACAAGCTGTAGTTTTGAACTAGAACTCTGCAGAAGAGGTCTTAATTAAAACATTTTTCTGAAGTAATTAAAAGACTGTGAAATAATCATGTAGACAGCAGCTACAGCATGGTTTGAAACCTGCCTTTCTCCTCCCTGCCAGGAAGTCAAGTGAATCTTGGCCACATCTATCCCAGAACAGCAGGTATGCTCCCAGCCAGGCTGTCTCTGAAGGATTTACCCCACAGAAGAATTACACCCACTGTGAAAGGTAATTTCAGAGGAAGGCAGGCAGGGTTTCTGCCCTGTGTACAGGTCCTTGTGCCTGTGGAGCTTTGTTTGTGTTTGTTCTTGCATTGATCATCCTTAGTAACATCTTTAACTCTGAATATATTTGTTTAATTAAATGCTTTTAAGATTCTTTACAGGGCTTCTAACTGCTGAGTGCCCCAGAGGAGCTTGCAGCAGACAGCATGGGTTGTGAAACACTGAACAGCCTTGTTGGGGCTCTTGTAAAGGCTCCAAAAATGAGCATTTTAGCTTTACATTCTGCTGCTCTCTCCTCACCAGACTGAGAAGGGGCTGGTAGTGGAGGGGACTCAGAGATGTGGCATCGCTGAGGTTTGGTTAGGCAGCAATCAGTGCTCCTGACAGCCTGAAGGGCTGCTGCTATTATTAGCAAAATGGTGGTGGTGTGATTAGCTCTGTGCAAGACTGGAGTTCAAAGAAGCTTAAAGGATGAATGGACAGATGCAAACTGGACTAGACACTGGGTATTACAAAACTACATCAGTCCTGTGTGATGTGGAAAAAAGTGTGTAGATGCTGGTTCTCCACTTGTTGTCCTGCTGGCCATAGCATTTGCAGTGCTTAACAGCTAATGGGGCTCAGTGTGAGCTGCTGCTCCTCAGTGTATGAGAGTGGAGCAGGTGGGTGCCTGGGATGGATTTCCCATGCTGTGATGTGTAGTGGGGTTGGGCTGTTTACAAGGACTTGGGTTAAAAATGCCCTGAGCCCCAAGATCATTGTCCCTCAGCAGCCCCACTGCCCGCAGGGGTGTCTTTCCCTGTCAGTAACTCTGAATGACACTTTTTGGGGAAGAAAAACAACACAGTTTAGTACAAAAGTATTTTGCTGTGGTGCTGTTTAGGAGGTGTACTGCTATGAAATGCCTTGCTACAGGATATTGGGGATGATACGAGTTTTCTTAGTCTCAAGAGGATGCAAAGGAAGTTCATTTGCAGAGAACTCCCATTGAGCAGGAGATTAGCAAATACATGGAAACCACCTCTGCTGTGGCATGGCCCTGGCTTTTGCCCTGATTTCCCTATGATCTGCAGCACCTCCTTTGGCTGCTGTCAGGAAGGGAGGTTCTCCCACAAAATGCCCTGGTGGAGAGCTTCTTCCCATCAGGAGGCACTGCAACTACAAAGTGCTCATGCTGCAGAGCACACAGGATGGCTTCCAGCCTCAGGCATGGCTTCAATTCCTCCATCCTGACACCTTTATTACAGGCTGCTTGGGATAACTTTCTGTGACGGGAAAGCTAAATTCTCTGTCCTTCTCTGTCTCATTTTAGTCCATCCTTCAGAGCACATAGTTACTTTGTTTTTTCCAGACCAGCCGTGTCATCTGGGCACACAGGTACCATCTGCTCAGAGGGGAGAAGCTTTACTCCTTGGTGTAAGCCACAGCCTTTGATAGATACATCTTAGATTATGTCACACAAACAGGCCCAAACAATGGTATGTGCTCCCTGTTTGGGGGCTCCTCCCTGGCAGGACCCCTTTCCCCCCTGCTGCTTGCAGATTGCTCCATCATTTGCTGGTTCCTGAGTGATCTGAGCTTGTATGGCCTTCCAGGACTGGCTCCAGCATGGGGTCCTGTGCAGGAGACAAGGATGGGACTTCAGTCACTGCTGGCAGAGGATATTTGAGTCCTACTCCTGCTCACGCAGGGGGAGAAGGGACTGCCAGACACCCCCATCCTCCCTGATCTCTACTAAAGACAGGCAGGTCCCTCTGGTCTGACACATGGAGAGGAAAGGATGGATGGCTGGTACCTGGCTTTTGCTTTTGCTGAGTTTGTCTCTCCAGAGCACTGTCCACAAGAGGGCCCAGATGGGTCTTCTCCACCTCACCTGCATGCTGGGGGTTGCTGAGGGGTGTGCTGATTTTGGGGCAGAATGAGCCAACCGTTTTGGAGCTCTTTTGAGCTGACTTACAAATGCAAAGGTTTTTTCAGACTGAGCAGACAGAGACTCTTACTGTCTCCTGGAGCAGTCACGACATTTGGAGATGCAGCTCTTGTTTCCTTCTGTGAAGTTTTGCACAAAGGCAATAGCTGTCAAAGGCCAGGGGATGGAAATTTCCTGTTTCTAATGTTGCAGAGTTGAAGTGAGGCACAGCTTGTGAGATTAATGCAATGATTATGAGGAGTTTGGAACTGGTCCTAACACATCACAGAAAGCAAAGAAATCCTGCAGTTCAATGTGCTGGCTGTTCACAGGGCTGTTCTGCCTCTTCACTGCTCACCTCCTGAAGCTCTGTCATACAAAGCATGTGGTTAAATGAGCTCCAGTGAAACAATCATCTAAAAAACCTGGGTTGCTTCTCAGAGCTTTATCACTAACTGGGGTAGAGATGAACTGCTCTAAACCCTCTTAAAGGACTTTTTTCTCTTATCAAAATGTTTGTTCTGAATTTCTTTGGCTTCACATTCAAAATTAATTGAAACTTGTTTTTTTCCAGATGCTTCTTTTCAAAACTGCAGATTTGAGCCATTGTGCATGGTAGCTCTGATTTCAACCTGCTAAAAGTTTGACAATAATATCTGCGGTTTTTATTTTCTCTTCTCTGTGGGTTTTGTTTTGGTTTCTTCTTTTTTACTGCTGATTTGGAACAGGAAAAATTCTGGCTAAATTCTACCTCCATAGTAAAATCTATTGCAAAACTTCTCATCTGAAGGAACCATTCTAATGTATCTCCCTATTAGTGTGTGGGGAACATTTACTTCCTGAAAGGATGTTACTGTACATTTATGCTAACTTTATCAGAAAAAAACCCCACTCTCCAAAATTCAGGGCCGTTTTGGAGATGCTGCCATCCTTCATTAACTAATTTGTTGTTCTATTGAAACCACAGAATTGTGGGGAACATTTCTGTGCCAAGCCTTCTCAATGGGCTGGTTGTGCTCAGGTAAGTGCTCAGTGCTGCAAAGGTTGTACAACCCAGTCCTTCAGCTTCTGTAAGTATCTTTTTACAAGCTCTAGGATCATAATTAGTGCCTGCAATGTTTTTACTTTGGTGCAGTTCTCTTAAGTAGTAAAGCACTGTGTATGGGGTGGCTATTGGGGAAACACCATGGATTCAAACTCCTGCAAGTGAAACTGCCTTTGTTTTATTGATTTTCACTGTTCCAGGCATACCAGGAGAAAATACAAACACCATATAGAATGTGGATCTTCAGATGCCATTTGGGGATAAATATTTACAAAGACACAAGTTACAGGTAAAGAAACATGCTTGTGGCTGAAAAGGAACTCCAATCTTTATGTTGTCCCCCTGTCTGTGCTGATCTGGCTCAGCCAGGGAAATAGCAGTGAGTACCTGGCTGGTCAGCCCTGCCCTGGCACCCGGATCCAGGGCTACACAGGGAGCTGAGAAGGGAGGTCACTCCTTTGCTCTGCTCTGTGTGTTCTGCTGAAGAAGAGAGCCAGATGGTGGCATTCATTCCAGTAGCACGGAGCAGTGGACACCAGCCTGCTGGGAAAAGATCCAAGACCATTTTCATTTCCCATGAATGGCGAGCGTATCGATTTAATCCAGAGCTAGAATTGACAGTGCCATATCCATGATTGCTGATATATAGCTTTGCTTTTCTTGTGACTTAGAGCATCTGGAGAGAAGCTTTAAACAAATAGCTTGTATATCTTCTTTCAGGAGGGAACTGGTGAAAGTTCATGGAGACACAGTTGCTCTGGCACAGCCCTCATTAGGCTGGAGGAATCCTGGGCAGATTGGGAACTACCTTGGTTGTGCTCAGCTTACAAATTTCTTTAATTTGCTGAAGGAATCAGACCTTCCACATCTATAGGATTTCATAAACAACTTTAATTTTCTTTTTCCCTATTCTTACTTAGATCCTCAGGCAAAGAAGACACCGAGTTATAACTCACAACCCTACATCCTACAGTTGATCTCCTAGGTGTCTCACATTTAACAGCAGGTTGATTTGGTTTCTGTGTTTTAAAAAAATACGTGGAGATCTCTGACCTTTTCACTTGAGCTGAACTTACATGATAAGGCAGGGTATGATCACAGCTTAGTTCCAGTGCTGCTGCCTTTTATTGGTTTGACCAGCAGTGGTATGGATGTCAGCAAAGGGTCTTGAGACTTTCTACTTCAGATGTCTGTAAAAATATCTCTCCTGCTGTTGCTGGCACAGCCCTGACTGTGCACACAGGAGCCCCACCTTCACTGGCTAGTAGGTGGCTCTGATTTCCCATGCTTCTGGTGCCAAGGAATTTTGCAATTTTTTTTGTGTAACTTGGATGGAAAGTGATATTTTGGTGTTTTTTTCTGTTATTGCTGCTTTTGCTCTCCTTCCCCTGGTATATATCTTGGAGAGTTTATACATCTTAATGAAATTATGCAAAGGGAGGTGGTGCCCAGAGGAGAGGAGAAAGTGGAAAAAATTGTATATAAGCTTCCAGAAATAACACAGAAACCATTTTTTTTCCTGTAATACTGGAAGCCTGTTATAGATTAGTAAATTAAAAGTGTTTGTTAGTAATACACTGAAAAGATAATATGAATGTTTGAGTGTCTGCTAGGAATGCCTGTTGGAACAGGATTCCACCTCCAGAAGCATTGCCACCAGAGAATTTAGCTGGTACAGCTAGGGGTTTTCCAGGGGACAGATACTGGGGTGGCCCTTTTCAAATGCCACCTGATGGATCACACTTTTCTGAGGAGGTTGTGGTGCAGTCTTTGGCTCTGCATACAAATTCCACTGAAAATGCAGGAAAAATTCCTGCAAATGTAATAGAAGGATAAAGCTACAGCCAGTCTAGCCCACATCAGCTCCTGGGCAGCCAAGTCCCACCTGGACTCTGACCTACATGGAGCCTGAACTGCCCTTTGCTTGTGGGTGTGAGCTGAGCACCCAGCGTGCTTGGGGCCAGTGGGAGGCTTTGCCCATGGTATATACATTTCCAAAGCCTGGTATCTTGTGTGCAGGAATGCTGCAGGAGGCAAGGCAAGCCCATTGCTTCGTGGAATATTAATCCTGGTGTTCTGGGTCTCTGGGCCTAACTTTATGTTAGATGTATATGTTTGCATTTGGTTACTGCCTCTCATAGAAAAATACATAAGCAGATATCCCTCACACTGTAGCTCTCTGTTAGTTTGCCTGTAGTTGCTGCAGTCAAAACTGTGAAGGGAGAAAGAAAAAGGAGGAGAGGTGTATCTCACCCACAGGTTAGATCTGGTTCAGAGCCCATAACAAAAGCAGTTCACCAGTGCCCGTGTCTGGAGACAACTGAGTTGGGTGGAGTCTAATCAGTGACAGGAGGGGGGAGTGTACAGTGGGGTTTTTTTGTTTGTTTGTTTGTTTTGTTTGTTTTTGTTTGTATCTTGATTTGACCTTTCTGTCACAGAATGCTTAACATACACCTTTTAGAAGGTTAAAATACAAATCTTCACAGTTCCCTCCCAAAGCTACCTAAAATACTTCTGGGATTTGTGCAGGGGAATCTCAGCAGTGAAGGGGGTGAATCCATTAACCTAGCAGTATTTGTCCCTTGGGAGCAAAAATAGGTGAGGAAAACTGCCTTTGAATCCCCCATCACCTCAATACTCACTACTGTCCTCTCTCAGAAATTCCCTTCAGGAGTGCTGATTCAGCTATTTATGTGACTGCACATAAACTGGATGGAAGAATGAGATTTTTTAAACCCTCAAAAAGGGGGAAATCGTGCACCTGTACAGAAAAACCATGTTGTGCATGCACATTAAGATCTATAGTTGTGGTTAGGTGAGGTTATCTGTAGTTAAAGTGTTTCTGGATTGGGACCACAGATGATGAATCTCGCTGGAACCACATGCCCAACTAGTATATGACCCTGGAGCACAGGTGTGAGTGAAATCCATGTTTCACAAGGATTTTTGAGAGACAGCCAGCACTGTTTTCAAAGTACTCTCAAATGTTGTGGAGGGCATAGTGACAGATGCTGCAATACTCATACTGATGAATATGCACAGGCTCTGTAGAGCGTCACTACATTCATGCCAGGACTTGAGACCCAGAGTAACAAGTGCAGTGCAAGAGGAGAAGGAAGGAAAAGCTGCTAATGAGCAGATGCTTTCTATCATTTTCTGCATGAGCTGCTTTGGGCTGAGCAGAAGAAGCTGTCTTCTGGCAGGCAGAGCTACACTGCAGAGTGGAGCAGGCAGAATTACCAGGGCACAAGTCATTTTCAGACCATAAAGTGAAGTTTCTTTCCCAGGGAAGAGCTGGGGGATGTGAGATCTCCATCAGTGCCAAGGCACTCATATTCATGATACCCTGAGAGCTGCTGCCCTGGCTGCTGACACGTGGAGGGTGGCACAGCAGTCACCTTTTGCAGTGAATAAACCTCTCCTGTCTCCAGACCAAAGCTCCAAAGTGAGTTTACCAGCACAATTATTGACCTACCAGAGTGTGTAATCATCTGACATTTCACAGAAACTGCAATGTTTGTATGTGAGGCTCCTCGCTGTTGATTAACTCAAAGCAAAACAAATGGAAAGCACAGACAATTATTATTTTCAGCATTAAATTTTCATGTTGCACTACATACACAAATCTGATGTGGAAACCTGTGCAGCATATGTAGGTTTTATGAGCCTTGAACAGTAAAGGGTTTGCTGAAACTTCTGTCGTTCTTGAAGTGCATGGGAAGTAAGCATGAATGCAGTGTGAGAAAGAAGCTGTAGCTGTTTTCTTCTCTTACACTTTTTAGAAGGTTTTGCATATGTGCCTTGTTTTCATAAAACTATGCAGCAGTTCCCTACAAAATGCCAGTAACCTCCTGGACATAAACTATTACATGAAAGTTTGACTGTCCATGTTGTACACACTCGTTCCATGATGTACACACTGTATCACAGACCCAGCAAAAACACAGGGCAATTATCCCTTCCTGCACGATAGGAAAAATCCTTCTAGGTCCTCTAGGTTGGTGGCAATAGCCACCAATATAACACAATTCAAGGGGAAAAATGCTGAGCACTCTCATAGCAGGATGTATCAGGCCATGTGGAAATTGTTCCTGGCATGAAGTACTTTGAAAACACAGAAAAAAAAAATACGTGAAATGTTATGTCAAATCATATGCTGACATTCTGGTGATTCTATCACAACTCTTGTAACAGTGTTTGCTGTACACCTTTACAGTCTGACTCAAGAGAACATGAAAACTTGAGCTTTAAGTAACAATAAAAACTATACATTGAAAATTAGAAAAAATATTGCTCAGTCACACTGAAAAGTGCAAGAATAAAACTCAAGAGCAAAGGCTCACAAAGTGGCCTGCAAATGTAAATATATATACACACTCAACCTTTTTTTGTTCTCCCCCTCTCTTTTTTAAATGTATTTTTAAAGGCTCTGTGACTTCATGGCAGTTTTGAGGAAGGAAGCACAGGTGCATGGGCAGTCCTGTACCTCTGTGAACAGTGTCTGTAGGAAACCCACATCCAAGTGTACTGCAGCATGGAAGAAAAGGAATTGGGTTTGTGCTCTTTCTGATACAGAATTACCTGTAGAGAAGGGTTGAAAAATATTGGCAATGAGTATGTATGTTTGTTTTAGTTTATTGTCTTGTTTGGCCTTTTTTCTTTTTAAGGAAAGAGAAAGTTAGGAAGGGGTATGGCACAGGTACCTCTAACATGGGAGCAAACGGGAACGTAATAAGCAACTGAAAGAAATGCTCCAGGACATAAGTGGGCTAGCTGAGAGGGAAAGAGCAATGACAATTCCAGTTCTGTCCCTGCTTAGGGCACCTACACAGCTCTGACTTGCCCAGTGTGGAGGCCATCGGGCAAACAGCCCGACCAGAGTCCCACACACCTCTTGCAGCACTTTTCTGTGTGATTAGATAATAACTAGAGCTGCACTCCAAGGAGTGTAAAGTAAAAGCAAGCTGTAGATATAAAATGTAATAAGCATAATTGCTTATTTTCTTGTATTTGCATTCAAGAAAAGTAAAGCACTTCACTAATAATTTGACAATTACTAGAAAGTTGTTGTGCAAAGATCCTTTCTCCTCTAGGGCTCTGTCATAATGAAGCTGATATCCTCTCTCTATTCCAAATTAACCAGCTTTTGGCAAGCATGCCAAAAACCAAACCCTGAGATGGGTTCTGTTACCCTCACTTCAGTGTTCTACTGTGGCCCAAGAGTTACAGCAATGACTGTCTCTGGCAAGTCCCCACTGCTGCTGGTGGGATGCTAATGAGGCTCCAGTAGGGCCATCCAGTGTGGAAACTCCAGCAGGTCTGTGTTACAGAACATTTGAAGGCTTCTAGTCTTTCCTCTAAAGGAGCTACATAAAGAAGTTTTTTAAGTTTGATTGATTTTTAATCTATATACTAAGTGGTTTTGGTTTTTTTTTTCGCCTGGAAGAAAGGATAACATGATTAGTTTCTGCATTAGGATGTTTCCACTCCCTCCTGCTGAGTTTTAGGGCATCTTTTATGCTTGTGGTCTCAATATATACATTCAGAGAGCATATTTGAGCTTTGGAAATCCATATTATGGCTCTGATTTATGCTGTGATGACAGGCATAAGAACCCTGAAATCAGTGTGGCTCTGGATGGTTACCATGGTTCTTCTGTGAAGCTGGGATGGGAGGATTTGCTTCTATGTTAATATCTAAGAAGAAACAAAGGGATTTAGATTTCATGTTCCAGAAAGAATCAGTGTAATTTTCATGTTCCTGCCCTATTCCCCATCATCCTAAAATGCAAAGAAGGCTACTTTCTGAAAATGTCAAGTGTCAGTGGATATCCATANACAGAGGTGCTATTAGAGAGATGCACTCTTGTAGGTTTAAACATTATGTCAGTCACACTTGCTCTGAACAGGGTTAATAGACAGCTTTCATCAAAGGCCAGAAGAACCCTCTCCCTTATTTTCAGTGAGATGTAAATCAACTCCACTGCAGTTAAACTGTGCTAGTGTTAGGCCTCCACGATTGTTGGTACGTGCTTGCTAACCACTGTTAGCAGCAACTGATAGTTGTTTGATAGAATTTCTTTAGGTTTTAGACAATGTTTTAAAAGAAAGGGCAGAGGAAAACGCAGCACTTGGGAAGAGGAGTGTGCGTAATCACAGTACTGAACTGCAGAAGATCTGTATTTCACAGAAACTGTGCTGCTTTTTTCTTGGAAAAAAATCACTTCTTGTTCTCTTATCCCTGTACTCTCTGAAGAATCTACAAAAAAAAAAAGAAAAAAAAAACCAACAAAACCAAAAAAAAAACCCTGAGAAAACAAACCCAAGGAAGCAGTAGAACATGAATACAAGAGCAGAATGTGATTGCACAGGGAGATTCTACACTGAACTGAAACATTCATGTTTTTGATCGTTGAGAACAAATGAAGAACAATACTGGTCTGTTCTCCTTCTCTTCTTATGTCTCCATTTTGTTTTACTTTGCTTAGCTTAGATTTTTTTCCTTTTTGGAGCCCTGCAGGGAGGAAAGAAGGAGCCTTTGTTTTAAAAAGTCTGAAACCAACAGTGGCCCATTGATCATAATTAAGTCTAAAATAATACGCTTTTGCTGACCTGTTTGTACTGAATCCAAAAAATTGTATGTTATACCTGCTGTAGTCTTGATCTTCCCCCAGATCCAGTTTCTTCTCCTTGAGCTTCTGGTTCTGGGACTGTAAGCCCAAATAAACCTCTGTGTTTTCAGAGCTATACTTCCTCTTCTGTATGAAACAAAATTTTTCATAATCAGGTATTCTCTTTGTCACATAGCCTTATTTCTTTGACAGATGTCTGTCCCCATAACAACCACCTCTGTTGTCAATAACTTCTTCAGACCATGAAAGGACACACAGGAGAGCAGTAGTTTTCACAGGAACATTGGGGATTTGCATACAGATTTTAAGTAATCTTAATGTGATGTGCATGGGCCTAATTCAGAGCCTCCTGAAGTCCATTTGAAACTGCTGATTTCAACAATCACTCATCTCTTCAGGGGATGCTTCTGACTTTTTGAATTCAGATTTTTATCATGACAAGCTATAGAGGCTTAACCCCATGACTCTTGGTAGTCTGGTATAGTCTAATGAGTAAATTTGCTGATGATTAGTCACAGAATAGATGTGCTTTAGGACAATAGTGGAGAAATCCAAAAATATATATTTTGGCATAATTTTCCTATGAATGGGGAGTGTTTGGTGCATTGGACCTGCTTCTGCCCATTCTCAGTCTTGGTGAGAGACCCCTAATATGCATGCAGTCAGCATGCATAGCCTGATCCTGCTTCTAAGGATGTGTGCATAGGGAAAAATCCTTCAAGGGTCTCCCAGCACTTCCAAGACTGCTCATGTAACTCACCAAGCCCAGTAGATTGGAGTTAATTATCAGCTCATATGCATGGACACAGAACAGAGGACACAATCAATCACATGAAAAATAGATAAAAACAGAATTTGAAAATAAAATTGGACAGACAGTGGCAATTAGCCACGGGGATCAGTCACACAAACATACTGCCCAGCAGCCTCCTTCCCTGCAAATAGTCCTTTTTATTCCTCTTTTCCAATGCACCTCAATCTTTTTAGTTTTCCCTGGTCTACCATTGGCTGTCCCTTCCTTGTCTATGGCCTTTTGCCTAAATATCTCATAATAATGCTTATCATTTTAACAGTCTCCTGTTCTGAGTTTCCCTCTCAGACACTTCAGTATAAATCCTGCTGTCCTTTAAACATAGTCCCCTTAGGTTGTGATAGGGAATATGTGCTAATGTCTTTACAATAAATTCGATGGGTGAATGTATGGGTGTTTACATCTTTGAAACAGGTCTTAATGTCTCTATTAACTTCAAGCAGCAGGTTTGCTACAGAGCCCAGAGGCTTGGCTTCTGAAACAGACAAGTGGGTCTGCACAAGCTTGATTTCCTGAAGTTCGGTGTAAAATTACAGGTTCAGGGAGGGATATGTAGGCGCTTTGGGGAGGCTGTACTTTCCTGGTACCTCAGCAATGGGGAAAGGAAGAGGGCAACATGCAGCTGAGAGTTTAGGATAAAAGGAGGCTGCACCCTCTGAAATCTCGAGAGGGAAAACCTGCTGGCTTATACTCCAGTGGACTCTCTCCCTTTATTCGAATAAAGCAGGATTCCTCTGTCTCCTTTATGGACACTGGCTTTTCATAGCATGATTTTCCATACAGTTGCATAGACAACCAGAGACTTTCAGTTGTTCAGTCTCGCAATAGGTTTTGTGCCAAGGAAACTACTAAAACATTCACCAGCTTTGATAGACTTATGGGCCATTGATTCAGATGAATCAGGTTTCCTGAATTTTTGTGTTTATTTTGAATAACGATTAGCTGCACTGATCACAAATCTATCTATCCTGCATGAGTTCTTACCTTCAGAGCTTTAGGGCAGCGGGATGCTAGTCCATGTGCCTGTTCACAAGGACAAGTCTGCAGCTCAGGCTGGACCATAACGGCACAAAAGGCTGCAGAAAAGAGGTTGCTGTGTCACAAACACGAGATGCACAGCCCCGGACATTCAGGAAAACGTCTCCTGTATGAATCTCACGTTCAGTGCAAGAAACTTGGTCAGGTCTGCATGTGTTGAGGGAAGGGGGCACAGACAGGGCTGTGTGAGGGGTATTTGCACCTTGGAGCCATCGCTCTACCCAAGCCTGTGGTATCTTTGGATGAGAAGTGGAAGGTAGAGCCGAAGGCAGGGTTCCCTTGCCGGGGATGCCCGCGGTGTCGGGATACCCGCGGAGCCGGGATGCCCGCGGTGCCGGGGTACCCGCGGTGCCGGGATACCCGCGGAGCCGGGATGCCCGCGGTGCCGGGATGCCCGCGGAGCCGGGATGCCCGCGGTGTCGGGGTACCCGCGGTGCCGGGATGCCCGCGGTGCCGGGATGCCCGCGGTGCCGGGATGCCCGCGGTGTCGGGGTACCCGCGGTGCCGGGGTACCCGTGCTCTCAGCCCGCCCGTGCTCTCAGCGCTCTCCCGGCACGGGCACATGCGCTCGCCTCTGCTGCCCTCCAGAGCCCGGCCCGCGGAACTGTGCCCGGCCAGGCGCAGGCTCGAGATTAACCTGATCTGGACTCTTCACCTCGGCCAGTCACATCGTGCTTGCCTGCAATGGAGCTTTTATTACTTTGCGGATGGCAAGGAACTGTTGCAGCCACCCAAGACTGAGGGAAGCCCTGACTGCCTGGCAAAATCAAACGCCATGAGAGAGTGGCTTTGCCCACTTATACAGCCTGAAAGTACACCCACAGTCTGTCCTCAATTTCCCAGGTTTTTCTGTACCAGATCTGGTCATTACCATCTCATATATTTTTTTCTCCTTCCTTTTTTTTTTTCTTTTGTCCTCCTCTCTTTTTGTTTCTTTCAGGGTTATATAAGACATCAAGAAACACTAAGGAGTGGCATACTCCTTATGTGATCTTCACGCAGGTCGTTGAGGATTTTTTGCATGATCATGTGTCTGGGCGAAGTCTTTTTCCTCAAATCTTTTGGCTGCATAGAGGAGCAGTGTTACCTCATGACTAACCTGAAATGAAGTCTGTGTTTAACATCAGCCATTTTGAGTGTTTCAGTGTAGCCTGTTACAGACATGAAATATTTTGTCTGGGGGCTGATGCATTACAGAATCGCTGAATCATAGAATGTTACGGGGTTAGAAAGGATCTTAAAGATCATCTAATCCCTACCCTACCCACTCACACCCCCCTCCAGGAGCTGGAACACCTCCCACTAGACCAGGTTGCTCAAGGCCTTATCCAAGCTGGCCTTGAACAATGCCCAGGGGTGGTGTCACCAGAACTGGGCATCCACAGCTTCTGTGGGCAACCTGTTCCAGCGTCTCAACCCATGCAGTAAAGAATTTCTTCCTTACATAACCTGGTGTTGTTAGGTCCATCAAAGCAGGGGCATCACAGATGGCATTTCTTAAACAAACGGTTTATTTCGCAAAGCCACTTGGTTTGCATAACACAGCAGCAGCCCACACTGGTTAAGTGGCAAGGTCCGTGGACAGGGCTGTGCAGCCTGAAGGAAGACCGCTGAGAGCTTAGTCCCGCCAGGCACTGCCTGACTTCAGGGGAGCGTATTCTGAGCCACTTCACCAGGGCCCGCTGGGCATGTGTGGGAGGTTGATGGTGTGGACTTCCAGCCACTCCTCGTCCTGCAGCGACTTCAAGCATGACAGGGCCCGACGCCAGAACACAAAATGGCGGCTGCCAGGGCTCAAAATGGCCGCCGCGCAGCCTCCCTCGTGACCCACCGAGCCAGGCCCCGTGCGCGGCGCTTTGCGCGGCGGGCCCGGGCCCGCGCTCCCTGCAGGCCGGCCCGGTCACGTGACGCGCCGGCCCAGCCAATCGCCGCCCGCCGTGGCAGTGCGTGCAGCGCG